>JABJVP010000061.1:31959403-31978163 GCA_026770825.1 Brienomyrus longianalis | reverse complement strand
AGAGATGTGGGCAGTATGGTGGTGATGTGTGTGCTAATGTACAGAGATGTGGACAGCATGGTGGTGATGTGTGTGCTGATGTACAGAGATGTGGGCAGTATGGTGGTGATGTGTGTGCTAATGTACAGAGATGTGGACAGCATGGTGGTGATGTGTGTGCTTATGTGAAGAGATATAGGCAGTATGGTGGTGATGTGTGTGCTGATGTGCAGCGATATAGGCAGTATGGTGGTGATGTGTGTGCTGATGTGCAGAGATATAGGCAGTATGGTGGTGATGTGTGTGCTGATGTGCAGAGATGTGGGCAGCATGGTGGTGATGTGTGTGCTGATTTGCAGAGATATAGACAGTATGGTGGTGATGTGTGTGCTGATGTACAGAGATGTGGGTAGCATGGTGGTGATATATGTGCAGATATACAGAGATGTGGGCAACATGGTTGTGCTGAGTCTGCAGATGTACAGAAGTGTGTGCAGTATGCTGGTAATGTGTTTACTGATATACAAAGATATAGGCAGTATGGTGGTGATGTGTGTGCTGATGTACAGAGATGTGGCAGTATGGTGGTGATGTGTGTGCTGATGTGCAGAGATATAGGCAGTATGGTGGTGATGTGTGTGAGAGGGACCACGATGCCTTTATTTTGCAAGTCTTGCATTTTAACTTTTTCTATGGCTGCAGAGTGCTTTTTGGCCACTAGCTTCCAGGAACCTTTTATGATATTTTTGGTGTAGGTTCTGTCTTAGTGTCCGGTTTGGGGGTTTCTGTGTTGTAAACAAAGGCCACAAAGACCAAAACTTATCAGTCGTATTTAGTTTTTTAAATTTCAAATTAAAATTTTATTTGCCCAGTAACACGAGGGCAAAATGCCCGCATTTCAGTCCTCCAAGCACATGGTGGCAGTGCTGACATACGTCTCTTATAAACAAACAAACGGCCAAAACATTTACTTATCAGGGTTTTATTATGCTACTGCTCAATTCCTCAACTCTGCTCTCATTTGTTGGATTTGTTTTGACAGAATGGCATGTATGTGACTAACAAGTGTGATGTTTAGCGCAGAACCTGAGGGAAATTTGGAAGGCGATGCTGCTGCAGTAGACCGCTTGCCATCACGCCTTGCCATCTGTGTTTAAAACCAAGTGCCCTTGAAATATGGAGAGCTTGTCAAAGCCACATTTGAAGTTGGGTAAGAAATAAAGACGCTGCAGTGTGGCGACCCAGACTTCAGAAGGTGCCCCCATCCCACTTACCCTCGGCTAGTTTTGAGGGTTAAAAAAATCTATTTCAGGTGGTTGAACGGCTGCCAAAGGAGGATCTGGCAAAGAGGACAGGGTCGTAAGCAGCCAGGAACATTGTCGGCATGGAGCTTGCAGGTGGCGGGCCTCAGGCACTAGGGGGCACCGGCGATGCGCCTGCAGTCACGGCTCTGACTCACAAATTTGCACCCCGGCCACAGAGCTTAGCTGGTTGATGCTCTGTCACTCTCAGCCACCTAGCTGATAATGAATAAATTGCTAGAAAGGTGTATGATTAGCCAGGCTGCATGTGCGTGGATGAGGATGGAGATGTGATGCACGGAAGTCAGCATCTGAGCGTACAACATGGATCTTCAGTTTCAGCAGCAGTACTGAGGTGCCGGGCTGGGGAGCCTCGTCTCCAACCCAGGATGTGGTGCTGAATGATTGTTACGTTTATAAAGCGCTTTTCAAGACACTCAAAGTATTTTACAGAACCAATGGGGAGCCACTTCAACTACCACCATTGTGTAGCCCCCACCTGGATGATGTGATGACAACCATTCTGCTTACCACACAGCAGGCAAAGTGCTGAAAGGACAGGAGAGAATTTAACAATTAGATATAGGGGATGATTGTAGGAGGCCAGATTTGATAGGGCCATAGTGGGAAATTTAGCCTGGGCATCGGGGTACCACACCTACTCTTTCGATAGGAGCCCAGGGATCTTTTATAACCTCAGAGAGTCAGGACCTCGGTCTTACATCTCATCTGAAGGACGGCAACACTACACTAGGACCCACACAGGCCACAGGACGGGCTTCCCTGTTGGCCACAGTGTCCCCATCACTGCACTGGGGTATTGGGACCCACACTGACCACAGGATGGGCTTCCCCTGTTGGCCACAGTGTCCCTATCACTGCATTGGGGTATTGGGACCCACACTGACCACAGGATGGGCTTCCCCTGTTGGCCACAGTGTCCTCATTACTGCACTGGGGCATTGGGATCCACACCGACCACAGGATGGGCTTTCCCTGTTGGCCACAGTGTCCCCATCACTGCATTGGGACATTGAGATCCACACTGACCACAGGATGGGCTTCCCTGTTGACCACAGTGTCCCCATCACTGCATTGGGACATTGGGATCCACACTGGCCACAGGATGGAATAACCTGTAGGCGACACCAACAGCTCTTGAAGTAGTAATCCAGCTGTCGTAGTTGGTCTCCCATCCAAGTAATGGCGAGGGCCAAACCTGCTTAGCTTTAGGTAGATTATCCAGTCTGACTGAGGGGGATATGGTAAGTTGTTCCAATGGGCGTCTATAAGCTGGTGTGATAGTTCCCATCCATCAATAGTACAGTAATATTTCTTTGATCCTTGTGGTGAAATTTTCTTTTCCTCATCTTGTTCTCCATGAGACACACAGAAACATTATCCAAGTGAGAGCAAACCTGGGATATCACAGTGCAGGTCAGCCAGCAAGCAGTGCCCCAGGAGCCTGTGATTCTTTTGCTCAGGCCGCAGCTTGAACTGGTGACCTTTCACCCCAGGCACAACACCCCCACTCCCTCTAATGATCTGTGAAAAAGATCCTTTTATGAAATGTTTTTTCTTTGTTGTTTATTTGAGAAGTTATGAAAATATTTCATAAGTTTTCCATTCCCTGACCAAAATGTAAAGAAAAAAAAGTAGCTGAATGGGAAATGGAGGCAGCAGAGGTGATAAGTCGACCGGCATGTGAACCCTCAGAGTGAGACGCTTCGCTGCATCCATTTAATGTTTCATCCTGCTGTTTGTGGCCAGTCTGTTGGGTTGTTCACGAAGCTGCATGGTGAGCAGGAGGAGGGAGCAGGAGGAGGGAGCAGTCTCGTGGTGATTACAGGAGAAAGCAGGAGGGCCCAGTTGGAGAGGCAGAGGTGAGAAGCAGGCTGTTGCCTTCTGGGATGCGCCTCTCCACTCCTGCTCCACAACCCACTGCGAAAGCCTAAAAAGGGGCGTGACCTCTCTTACTGCTGCTGCTGCTCCTGCAGGGCACTGGACCCAGCTGACATGGTCTTTTGTCCTGCGGGTGCCGACGTTAAATGCAGCTTTGGGGCACTCAGTGATCAAAACGTAAACACAGCAGACAGACTTGTATTGGCAACAGGCAATGAAGCGGACTGCCCTGGTGTCATCGCAGATCTCATCTCTTCTCTTAAAGCCATCTAACACAAACAGATTTGTTACAAACAGCTTCCTGTAAATCCTCTTCATATGCCGGTATTTTACGAGGATTACGGGATTAAAATAGATCACGTTCCCGCATGAGGCCCTGCTCCCCAAGCTGCAGTCACCATCCATGTGACATGTGAAGCCTTTGCCGCATCACTGTGGGGCATGGCCTGCCGCCTGGGGGGGAGGCGTCACACTTCTGGTTGTGCGGCCCCCCAGCCATCTCCTGGGGGTCGTATCCTCCCATTCTGACAGGGCTGTTCCTGTGGGAAGGCCCCTACATCCCCTGTGGGAACAGTAGTGAAATGGAAGAGCAGAGAATTGCAGATTTTGGCCCGGGACGTGGACCAGCAGGCTGAACGGCGGGGGAATTAAACTGAATTTGAGCCTGTATGTGTTCCTGTGCTCCGAGCTGCCAGGTCACATGACCACCTTCAGTAAAAAGTGCCTGGTGACGTCCCAGACTCCCCAGGTGCAGGGTGCAGACTCCCCAGGTGTAGGGTGCAAACTTCCCAGGTGCAGGGTGCAGACTCGCCCGGGTGCAGGGTGCAGGGTGCAGACTCCCCAGGTACAGGGTGCACACTCCCCAGGTGTAGGGTGTAGACTCCCCAGGTGCAGGGTGCAAACTCCCCAGGTGCAGGGTGCAAACTCCCCAGGTGCAGGGTGGAAACTTCCCCAGGTGCAGGGTGCAGACTCGCCTGGGTGCATGGTGCAAACTCCCCAGGTGTAGGGTACAAACTCCCCAGGTGCAGGATGAAGACTCCCCCGGGTGCAGGGTGCAGACACCCCAGGTGTAGGGTGCAGACCACCCAGGTGCAGGGTGCAGACTCCCCAGGTGTAGGGTGCAGACCCCCCAGGTGCAGGGTGCAGACACCCCAGGTGTAGGGTGCAGACTCCCCAGGTGCAGGGTGCAAACTCCCCAGGTGCAGGGTGCACACTCCCCAGGTGCAGGATGAAGACTCCCCCGGGTGCAGGGTGCAAACTCCCCCGGGTGCAGGGTGCAGACTCCCAAGGTGCAGGGTGCAGACACCCCAGGTGTAGGGTGCAAACTCCTCTGGGTGCAGGGTGCAGACTTGCCTGGGTGCAGGGTGCAAACTCCCCAGGTGCAGGGTGCAGACTCCGCAGGTGCAGGGTGCAGACTCGCCCGGGTGCAGGGTGCAGACTCAGAGGCCGCAGGATCTGCTCAGATACATGTTTGTTTGTTACCCACCCTGCAGTCCTAAGCAGCTGTCATATATTGCGAGATCCCTAATATTTAGGACATTAAATGAGATTTTCTGTATGTGAGGAGAACAGAGCCTCAGCTTTGCGGGTCCTGATATGCTGCTCGGTAATTCAATTAATACTTCATAAATGCTTCCTTCCTGTTCATTAGTATCCACAGCTGTCAGTTAACGATGGTGTCCAACCTCTCCGCCTGGCTATGAAAAAGAGCAGTACGATCACCATGATTTGCTCACTGCAGTCCTGTTCATTCCATTTCATTGCCCGTTTGCACAAATGGTACTTTTTTTGGGCTAATGTTATGTTTCAACTGTATATCTAAGCTCTATTTTAACTGCATTTCATGTCCATCTCCCCGTCTTTCATACATGTTTATACTTTCTCTCATGCTAACACCCATGAATCATGTAGCTGATAACAGCAAGACTTTGACTTGATTTTGATGCCAGTTCTGTCTTCTTTTGTTCATTTTCAATGCCACAGTGGCTACATTAATAAATGTCACTGCTTGTGGACACTAATAAGAGGGGGAAATGGGGGCATATGGCGTGTCAATAAGCCCTCCATGAAGATCAGACACAAGCCTCTCTCAGCTTGGCAGTGCTGCCGCCATCTTTCTTTCTGTCTTCTTAGTAACCTGAAGTCATTTTCTCCAGGGATTAAAGGTTTATACTTCATCTGCCGGGCTTCTGGTTCATATACCTCGTTTCTATGGAAACCGATTGCTGCTTCCACAGGGTGTGAGCCTGTTTGGTGAATCATGGTTACCACCTTGGATGTGACCATGACGTGTCCATCGGTGAATGGGTCACTGGATGAACATCTCCCTGCATCGACTGACATCATAGCCTTCACTGGACATCTGCAGCAGTGTTCACTGCGTGCCTGCAGCCGTGGTGATATGCCTTCACTGGGGGCATACAGCTGTGCTCACTGGGCGTCTGCAGCCAAGGGGCTACTCCTTCACTCTGCATCTGCGGCACTGTTCACTGGGCGTCTGGGGGCAAGGGGCTACGCCTTCACTGGGCATCTGCGGCAGTGTTCACTGGGCGTCTGAGGCCAAGGGACTACTCCTTCACTGGGCATCTGCGGCAGTGTTCACTGGGTGTCTGCGGCCAAGGGGCTACTCCTTCACTGGACATCTGCAGCAGTGTTCACTGAGCGTCTGCAGCTGTGTTCACTGCATGTCTGCAGCCGTGGTGCTACGCCTTCACTGGGGGCATACAGCTGTGCTCACTGGGCGTCTGCGGCCAAGGGGCTAATCCTTCACTGGGCATCTGCGGCAGTGTTCACTGGGTGTCTGCGGCCAAGGGGCTACTCCTTCACTGGACATCTGCGGCAGTGTTCACTGAGCGTATGCAGCCGTGGTGGTACACCTTCACTGGGGACATAAAGCTGTGCTCACTGGGTGTCTGCAACCATTTTTACTGGGGGCCTGCAATGCGTGGGATACACCTTCACTTTTTCTTGGTCACTAATGTTAACCTTCAGTGGGTTTAATTCGGTCCAGTGCGGCCTTGTTGCGGTCCTCCTCCTTAACTGTTGAACCTTAGCTTGAGGAACAGAGACTTGAAAGTGGCTGTGAAGAGGCGTGGTCTCTCATTGGAGGAGCTCTGCCTCTCTTTGGCCAGTTAGAGAAGGCAGGGGCTGTCAGCTATGTTATATTTCCTCCCTCCCACTTAAAGTTTCTGTCGCTTACTCTGACTTTGAGGGGGGGTGGAATTCACTGTATGTACTCCCCCTCCACCAGCTACAAACGGCACATTGTTACTTTGGATAAGAACATCCGGTAAATAAATAAGATGTACAACATAATATAAATCAGGGTATTTATTTCCACATGTCATCGGGAGAAGCCTGCTGCATGGCGCTCTTGTGCGAGCAGGGTGCCCCCTGTTGACATTCCTCCATGTCACCCTGCTGTCTCTTTTGCGGATTTCTCACTCTCCGCTTTTCATCATGGCATGCTGTCGCCTGGCATCCTGATTTTTTTTGGGTGATTAGCAGCATCTGTGCATCCCAGAGTGTTAAAAGCCCCCCCCACCAGTCCTGCTGTTTCCTCCCTCCTTCTCCATGATGCACATTATTTCCTGCTCTGTGGATTGTTTCAGGAATATGGCTGATCGTCGGCACCTTTGCAGTCAGTCTGCATGGAGTGACATCGTGACTCACCGACTGGTTCCCATAAGCCTGCTCTTCTCCTATAGGTTTAAGTGCAGCATCACACCCATATCTCGTGCTCTAGGCGCCCCCCTGCCTCTAGGCTCCCCCGGCTCTGGGTCACTCCCTGCCTCTTCCTCAGCTATCCTAGCAATCGGCAACTGTTTCTCCAGACAGATAACCACCCCCTATCTGTGTCTTGCCCCCCAGCTCCCACACCTGTGTCAGCATGGAGAGCAGAGGCCAGGCTGGAACAGCGGAATGGGGGCCGTGCATGTGGGGTGATGCAGTGCCTACCTCATTCATGGGCTCAGGCCATGACGGCAGCTGACACGCTGGGGGCACAGACCCTGCCAAGTCTTTAGTTTCTTGAGACATCCAGACTAATTTGACATTCAGCGTCCATCCTGACCTGAACTAACCCACTCTCTGTTTTATAGGTAACACTAGGTTACACTCCATAAACCAGCTGCACAGATTCACTTACATTTATTTATGTCGCTGTTATTCAAAGCAACAGAGGGAGCAGCGTCAGCCAGCCTTTCAAGAAAATGGTCAAGGGCCTTACTTAGGGGCCCAATGGTGACAGCACTCTGCCAAGCCTGGGATGTGAACCAGTGACCTTCTGATTACAGCCACAGCGTCCAAACCCACTGTGCCACACAAACACCCCTGTATGTTTCATACAATATGATGGAGGAACAGAAAATCTGGAGCCCATCCTCATTCATGGCCAAAAATGTTTAAGGGTTATGCTTTGTTTCTTCAATGAATATAATCAAATATCTGCTTTAGGTAAAGCTAAAATGAACATTTTAGCATTTCTATTGTCCTGCGGTTTTATGTGATTGCCAGTGATGTTGCAATCCAGCATTATCTACAGTCTACGTTTTCACAGCACGAGTGTCCTTGGGAAATGACACCGGTCATGACATAACACTATATAAGAGCATAGAAGCTGACGGCCAGTGTTCTTACCCTCAACTAGAGTGAGTATGGTCTGACCTTGAGGTAAAATAGCGTGAGTACGTTCTGACCTTGAGGTAGAATAGCATGAGTACATTCTGACCTTGAGGTAGAATAGCACGAGTACATTCTGACCTTGATGTAAAATAGCGTGAGTACGTTCTGACCTTGAGATAGAATAACATGAGTACGTTCTGACCTTGAGATAGAATAGCATGAGTACGTTCTGACCTTGAGATTGAATAGCATGAGTACATTCTATCCTTGATGGAAAATAGCGTGAGTACGTTCTGACCTTGAGGTAGAATAATGTGAGTACATTCTGACCTTGAGATAGAATAGCATGAGTACGTTCTGACCTTGAGGCAGTGAGTACGCTTTGACCTTGAGGTAGAGTGAGTACGCTTTGACCTTGAGGTAGAGCGAGTACATTTTGACCTTGAGGTAGAGCGAGTACATTTTGACCTTGAGGTAGAGCGAGTACATTTTGACTTTGAGGTACAATGAATACCCAGAGAATACTCAGGAAGAGAGACTGATATAGAAGGCATGATATAGAAGGTGTGTTTCCTGTTATCTGAGGGTCGACCAGGGATGGGATGCCCCATTCAAAAAGCCCCCAAACCCCGGTGCCCCATGTCACTGCGTGGTGTGACTGGTGGTGAACAGCTGACACGTCTGACAAAACAAACAGATCACAATATGTGGGTCATCATCTTCTAATGAACTAGATGAACTCAACATCGTTTTCCTGCTGAATTCCGCTTCTCAAAAGAGTAACGAGCTGATAACGAGCTGATACAATACCCCTTTTCTAAGGAATCATAATCCCTTTCCATGAAAATGGAAATAATCCAGTATCGGGGCTGAGATTTAATATCCATGGACGGAGCTGAAAGTTACTCAGAACGACAGGGATTACCGTTATTGCTATTGATTTTAATAAGTCGCCTGTTACAGTTGATTCAGGTCATGTTCCATTCTGTGGTTTTAAAACACAAACGTTCAAGGCATGAAGGCTATTGAACCCGATCCATTCGTGGCCTCCCCATGTCTCCCTCATCTTGGAGCTCTGCTGGCAGTCCAGGCCGCCTTGCCACTGCTGGCTCGCCCTCGGTGACCCCCAGCCACCCTATCACTGTATCGATTTTGCCCAGATTGGTTATTATTTCCTGCTCTCAGTCGTCCAAAGAGCCTGGAAGATTGACGGGTCTCATAAGAAGCCGAGGGTCACCGGGTGAAGCCCCTCATGCCTGGGGGGGTTTGGCCTTTGATCATGACTTCCTGTGTTATGAGTAATATATAAAAAATCATAGAGGAAAGCTCCCTAAAGCAGTGTGTGTGATGACTTTCCGCTTCACTGTCTCCGGTGCTCCTTGGACGGCTCACCTGGGAGAATCTGCAGCTGTGAGGACATCGTCCGCTGGACCTGAGGGTGAGGCCTTCAGCAGGATTACTCCTGCTGTTACCTCCCTCCTGCTCTCTCTGCTGTCATATGCTTCTAATCATACTGGCACCTTGTTTGAAAGACACGTCCGAAGTCAAGGACAACTTCGGCAATGTGGGAGGAACCTAGAAAAAAGTCAATTCCCTTTAACAAATATGATTCGTGGTGGTCATGTGATGGTGATGGTGAATGAGGCATAATTAGCATGTTACCTCTGTTTCAAAGGTCACTATGTGTCCCGTAGAGTCTCTCGCTCTCTCCATGTGTCTCTGCTTGTCTTCTGGTATTTCTTTGTGTCTCGATGAGTCTTTCTCTGTCTTCATTTCTCTATCTGTCTGGATGCATATCTGTGTTTTTATGAGTATCTCTGTTTTTGTGTGTCTCTGTGTCTCAATTAATTTCTCTCTGTCTTCATGCATCTCATGCATGTGTCTTCCTGTGTTCCTGTATGAGTCTCTCTCTGTCTCTGTTTGTCTTGATCAGTATCTCTCTGTCCCTGTGTATCTTGCAGTGTCTCTGTGTCTCGATGAGACTCTCTTTGTCTCTGTCTCTGTGCATCTCTGTGTGTCTCGATTAATCTCTCTCTGTCACGATGCGTCTTGATGTGTCTTTCTGTGTTTCTGTGTATCAGTCTTTCTCTGTCTGTGTGCATCTCTGTATGCTGGCCGGCTGCTAATTGCCCCAGGCTCCTCTGGTGCATGTGCTGATCCCGGGAAAGTCTGCCAGCGGTCACCATAGGAGTCTGTCTGCATTCCCCTGTGTTGCCTAACCCATGTGTGACTGACTGAGGACACTGGAATCGCCATCGAAGGGGAACCTTGAACACGTGTACAAGACAAAGGTCAGGTGTCCATACGGTGACTGAACTTTACTACTGTAGTAGGTGCAGCTGGACGGAGCGAATGGCTGTGAACAGACCTGCAGACCAATGTGAATAACTGCATGGGATCCCAAGGTGACAGCACATCACACAATGAGCACACAGGAGCCAGTCACTAAGTGGTTCAGATAATGACATCAGCCTGTCCCTTGCAGTGAGTGTGAGCGATGGGGCAAACAAAGCACTCAGATGAATAAACAAAGGCCACTTCCTGATTGGGCAGCTTTAACCTTCTGGTAGTGCAAGGTGTGTGCTGTTCCATTGGCCGGTTAAAGGTCATGTGACCAGAATAAACCAGTCAATCCATTTCTTCCCTGAGGATGGGAATTCCCAGGAGGGTGAAGGAATGGGCTGGATCTCAATGTCCAAGCGATTCCATGCCATTGTGGCTGCTAATGGAGTTTTCTAATTTATACCTTAATGAAGTGTACTGTCTTCTCATTGCTTACTGTTAATATTGGACTTAATTAGGAGCCACATTAACACTCTATTTGCTGTTGTTTAGCACCATTTGTAGCCCTTGATTGGATACTGCTTTCCCTCACGGGGTGTTTAACATGGTTTTGGCTCTTGACCGCCTGCATTCAATGGCTCATATTAAACTCCGTGGAAATTCAGCTTCATTGTTAGAATTCAGCTTTCATCATTTCCATCTGTTTGACCTGTTCAGAGAGAGAGAGAGAGAGAGAGCATTTTCCTGACAAGATCCACAATGGAAAAACCTGTAATATATGAATAATTTAATAATAAGAAAAACATACAGACCTACATTTCAGTACATACCTACATCCTCATACATACATACACTTCAGTACATACATCCTCGTACATACCTGCAACTCAGTGCATACCTACATCCCAGTACATACCTAAATCCCAGTACATACCTACAACTCAGTACATACCTACATCCCAGTACATACCTACATCCCAGTACAAACCTAAATCCCACTACATACCTACATCTTGGTTACAGTGCCTAGCAGCCTGAGACCCCGCC
This sequence comes from Brienomyrus longianalis, assembly GCA_026770825.1. Classification (NCBI taxonomy): domain Eukaryota; kingdom Metazoa; phylum Chordata; class Actinopteri; order Osteoglossiformes; family Mormyridae; genus Brienomyrus; species Brienomyrus longianalis. The sequence continues at coordinate 31,967,028 of JABJVP010000061.1, read as the reverse complement.
CACCTTCCCCCGCCATGTAGAAAAGGCAGAGTCATCGGCGAACGACCTGAACACATTAATGTGTCAGGGTGTGCGTGCGCAGACTGCTGGTATCTGCTCTGTGCCGCCCTGCAGAGATGCTTCCTTCACTTTGGAAACTTGCTGAAGTGCCGTATCAGCAGAATGTGCCGAAGTGCGTGGCTGTGTGGGCCGGGCTGGGCCGGGCCGGGCCAGGACGAGGAGAGATCCGGGGTGGACGGCGCAGAGACTGACTCACCGGCAAGACGCCTGGCATGAGTAGGAAGCGTGTCACTCTGCCTGGCCCCCCAAGGACATTACCCCATGGGGCCTCCTCCTCTAGTGTTACCTGAGTGCCGGGGTTCACTACCACTCAAACCCTGTATTTGTATGGAGCTCCTGAGGCCCCCTGTTGGCCACAAACAGTCACTACACTAAATATGACATAACTGTCTTCCTTGTTTAGGAGATACTAAAGCAGCATGTCCTGTTTATGGGAAGCTAGCGGTCTGCCGGGGCGGCTGCACCAACAACACGACCATGTGACTGCAGCCAGCTGGAGGCTCAGCTTGTGGTGCCTATTCCCACAAGGCTGGTTCTCCAGTGATACCGTTTGTCAGCTGGGGGTGAGGGGTGTGGCCAAGCTTATGACTGTATGGGCCACATACCCACCCCCATAACTCTTCTCCATGTTAGGGAAATATTATGTATGCATGCAGGGAAAGTGAAAGATCACCATGTCTGTTATCCGAGAGTAAACTGCTCTCCGTGCGCAAACTGCTCTCCGTGAGTAAACTACTCTGCGTGCGTAAACTGCTCTCCGTGAGTAAACTGCTCTCCGTGCGTAAACTGCTCTCCGTGAGTAAACTGCTCTCTCGTGTGTAAACTGCTCTCCCAGAGTAAACTGCTCTCTGTGTGTAAACTGCTCTCCTAGAGTAAACTGCTCTTCATGCGTAAACTGCTCTCCGTGCAGGTGCCCTATGCTTTCGGAAGCCCAACCGGACCTCGACACGCCGGAGATGAGCATCTGTCACTTTACTGAAGTTCGTCTGTAAAAAAAACAAGATGTGCTGATTCCCAGGGAGGCTTTTAGCTGGGCTGCTCTGCCCAAGTTCCTGTCTGGCTTCCTCTGCTTAAACGTCTCCGTGCTTTTCAGTGATAATAGCCCCCCCAACCCCCCATCCAGGCCAGCAGCAGCAGCAGAGGAGGAGGAATCAATGCAGCACTGCATAAAATCCCTGACAGGCACTCTCTAAAGACGGCTATGTTCCCACCACTGCCCTCGCTTTCCAAACACGTGGGAGGAGAGGCTGGTCCTTCTCCATAAGCGGGGCTGTTCTGTATGTCTATATCTAGCAGGTCTCCGGTTCGAGTGCTGGGCTGAGCTGAGTCATCATAACTCTGTAAGGCCTTTGAGCAAGACCCCTAACCCCAGAAGCCGTTGTGCCCCCATTTTTGCTCTCACCCATATACATGGGGTGTGTGGAGTCCTTTTGAAGGCCCTTGTCTACCTGAACATGTCTACCTGGATAAAGAAGGATGGCCTATCCCAGTATTCAACTTGCTATTCAGCTTGCAGAGAGTTTGGTTTTAGCTCTTGGTCCTGCAAGAAAGGTGTCTGACCTACAGTAGCTCTGCTTCTTCATCCCGGAAGCTGTGCTTGGCTCATCCCCAGTAATTAGACGCTTCTTTATTGATAGTTATAATAGAAACACGTGTCTGTAATGCTGACTAATTTGTTTACTTGACAGCAGAATGAACGACCTCTGTTGCCTTTGAAGCACGCTGACGCTAGTTTTCGGTGCACTGGTACTTTTTTGAGCCGCCAAAGCAATCATTTAGATCCTTGTTTGTAAAGAAAAAATAGCTCATTAAAGATCATAAAAGACAACATTAATCACACTTGAGAGGGCAAGCATTTGGCAGCTGAACTCCACCATTACACATTTCTCTGTGTGTTATTCAGTGACCCTGTAGCCCAGAGCCCTGGTTGTAAATACTTCTCAAACACAGTTATTTACTTCATGTTTCATCTTTTGAAGATGAGGGAGGATCATTAGAATATTCTGGAGAATTTCACCTTCAGAGCTGACATGTGTCCTGCAGATCTCGTAACTCCCCGGGATCGGGATCGGCATCCACCCGCCCGTCTTGCTTCTCCTCGTTAAGCTGTCTTGGCTCCTGTGAAGGCCGACTGCTCCCACTCAGCACCTGTTTCCCTCCACCGTCTTTCTGTAAACTGCTGCTGGAGAAATAAAATGTCAGGCTGACTGGCAGGGCCGCTGAGGGCCCCGGGTGCATGGAGCGCCGGCGTCTCGCTGGCCGTAAGCGTGTTTGGTTTCGCTGGTATTTACTGAGAGCGAGTCACAGACAGGGGACACCTTTATGTTTGAGAGGCACCTGGATGAACCCTGGACGTCGGCCTCGGGAGACGCCGGCCTCGGGAGACGCCGGCGCCAGCGGCTTTGTAGCTACTGCTACTCCAGCGTTTGGCTTCTGCTGCCTCTAGGTTCTGAATGCGAAGTCCATTCATTCGCAGAAACGCTGCCCCTCGATGCACTTTGTCCCGGTGCAAATGCGGCTTTACTGCAGCTAGCAGGTGGGTAAGTGCAGCGAATGGCCAAGCACAGGCGGTGGCCTGGGGCCCATGTGGTGTGGGGGAGGGAACGTCGGCACACACAATCATGCCTTCCTTTATTTGGCCTTTTATACCCTCCTGCTTTGACGGGGCATCCATGGCAGCCGGCAGGGTACCCAGCTTTCATGTGATCACACGTGTGCGTTCAGCTACGGCTGGGCACTGAGTCGCTGTCTCTGCACGTTTCAGAGCTGCTCTCGGGCATGGATTGGGAGGGGGGGAGGTGTGGGGGACTGGGGGGGTGGCTGTAAAACAGAGTGACTCACTAACGGCTGGAAATGTGTTTTCCTGTGAGTGTGAGTTCAGTTTTCGCTGTCACTGTGGAGGGTGTGGGCGCTCCCCTCAGCAGCAATGATCGCACGAGTGTCGCTCCACTGCTGTGCGGCCCACATCACCGTCACTGCTGCCAGTGCGGCTTACAATCTGTCCAGCTGTAATCATAATCACAATCAGCTCTACAGGCCAATGTTCACACACGGGGAGCCTGTCTGCGGCTCTCATACATATGGTTAATACATACACAGTCAGGGCAGGACAGTGGCCACATGCAGTGTTAGAAAAAATATGTTATGTGGAGTAGAGCGCAGTGAATTATTTACAATAACGGGCCATTGCGTGGTTCTGGGGGGGGAGGGGCAGTGCAGCTGGGTCAGCCGCTCCTGAGGGTGCCCATCGCTGTCAGAAGCCACACACGCAGGCGTTAAAGCCAGAGTGGCAGCTGCAGGCCAGCAGCAGCACAGAGACACTTTCCCAGAATTTGGAGATTCCCAGTTTGAAAGCCTGAAAGAGGAAAAAAAAATCAGCATGATCAGTGGAAAAACTACGGCACAGTGGCCAGCAGACACACAACTGCAGCACCTCCCCCACTGGCACCCCCACCCCCCTGCCCTACTTACCGGTCTGATGCTTGGGTACCGAGAGTACCCGTCGTTTACGTAACTCCAAGGGCACTGGGAGATGGAGCAAAGAGAGAGGGAGTAAGAGAGAGAGAGGGAGGGGGGAGAGGGAGGGAGGAGGAGGCCCAGAACGCAGGCCACTGCTGCTCCTCCTGTCAGGGTGAAGAGGGTCTGTGTGTGAGAGGGAGGGGGGGGAGAGAGAGACCCAGAATGTGATCCGGTGCTGGTCCTGTCAGGGTGAAGAGTGTACGTATGTAAGGGGGGCAGCTTCCCCCCTCAGGCTCCTACTAACCCAAATCAGGGGTGTGCAGTTGGATGCAGCCCTTTCCTGTGGAACAGGCAAGTCTGCGGTTCCCCACGTCAGGGTGGGCCATTGGTATCAGCAAAGGTGACCTCCCCGCCCTCCCCCCCAAGGGTAAATTTCAGCAGACTTCAGAGCTCCTCACTTCAGGGAGGGGTACGTCCCTTGTACACAACACTTCAGGGAGCTGCACGTCTCTCGTACCCAACACTTCAGGGAGGGGCGCTTCCCTCGTACCCAACAATTCAGGGATCTGCGCGTCCCTCGTACCCAACACTTCAGGGAGGGGTGCTTCCCTCATACCCAACACTTTGGGGAGGGGCACGTCGCTTGTACCCAGCACTTCGGGGAGCTGCACGTCTCTAATACCCAACACTTCGGGGAGGGGCACGTCGCTCGTACCCCACACTTCGGGGAGGGGCACGTCGCTCATACCCAGCACTTCAGTGAGCTGCGCATCCCTCGTACCCAACACTTCAGGGAGGGGCGCGTCGCTCGTACCCAACACTTCGGGGAGGGGCACGTTGCTCGTAGCCAACACTTCGGGGAGGGGCACGTCACTCATACCCCACACTTCGGGGAGGGGCACGTCGCTCGTACCCTACAGTTCGGGGAGGGGCACGTCGCTCGTACCCAACACTTCAGGGAGCTGCACGTCTCTCATACCCAACACTTCGGGAAGGGTCGCGTCGCTCGTACCCCACACTTCAGTGAGCTGCGCATCCCTCGTACCAAACACTTTGGGGAGGGTCGCGTCGCTCGTACCCCACACTTCAGTGAGCTGCGTGTCTCTCGTACCCAACACTTCGGGGAGGGGCGCGTCCCTCGTACCCCACACTTTGGGGAGGGGCACGTCGCTCGTACCCAACACTTTGGGGAGCTGCACGTCTCTCATACCCAACACTTCGGGGAGGGGCGCGTCGCTCGTACCCCACACTTCAGTGAGCTGCGCATCCCTCGTATCCAACACTTTGGGGAGGGGCGTGTCGCTCGTACCCCACACTTCGGGGAGGGGCGCATCTCTCATACCCCACACTTCGGGGAGCTGCACGTCCCTCGTACCCCACACTTCAGTGAGCTGCGCGTCCCTTGTACCCCGAACTTCAATGAGCTGCGCATCCCTCCTACCCAATACTTCAGTGAGCTCCGCGTCCCTCGTACCCCACACGTTAGGGCACTGTGAAGGATGTGGGCTGCCGCTGTTCCCCTCGCATGAGTCAGGGAAACCTCAAATCACCGGAGTGTCCTACATTCCCTCCTCTGGTGCAAGGCTCACTCTGCCTGAAATAAACATGCAGATATCCTGCTCCTTCTCCACTTCAGAGGATCATCATTTAGGCCACACTGGGTTCCTGAAATCATTTATCATTTTATGAGCAATTCAAAACTAACGCAAAAAAGACTCCTCTCAAACGAGAGAAATCAGTGTGACTAATTAAGGTTTAATTCAGAATATTCGATTTCATGCCTCTTTTCTGCCTGGTAAATATTCTTGTCGTTCAGCGGGAGGCATGATAACATCAGTGGGTTGAGGATGGAAGCTGAATGCAGCCTCTGGAAGCTTCCATAAGCGCATTTCAACATCCGTGTGACATCACCAAGCTGTTTGCAGAGTCTGTTCCACTCGTATGTGAGGCCAGAGCCCAGTCAGGGGTCTCCTGGAAGCTGGGCGGGCATATCGCCGGCATGCCACTAATGGTCACATTCTGCATGTTCCTCAGGCAGGTCGTGGAGGTACAGGATATGAACAGCTCAGGAAGCTGCATGGGTCTGAGGTGACAGGGTGGCCTTGAGGGGACCTGGGTCCTCTCCATCAGCAAAGAGCGAGGCTATGGAAGGATGGGGGGGGGGGACCGGTGTGTGTCCAGGCCTCCAATTCCTCAGCAGGCTCCCAGTCTGTCCTTACCGCTGCCACTCAGGCCACTTACTGGGAACCTTTCCTTCTCCTGGTCTGGTTTACGTTTATCTGTAGAGAAAGGGAATCCTACAAAATGGTTAACACCAGCATCATCTGGGCGTGTATCCGACTAAACTGGTTATCATTTCCCAGTTCACCTAGGTCTCTGTTTACCTGTTTCCTCGTGATGCTGTTAGCTCGCCTGACAAAAGCTGACTGCTCCCTACAGCAGCCGCTGTCTCTTTACTGTCTACATTTCCGGATCTCTAAGCCCTTCACTGGATGCTGCTGCCAGATTATGGGGATTTTTCCTTAGCAGGACTCGTGCTGTTCCTCCAAGAGAGAAAAAAAAATCAGCTTTTAATGATGTACAAGATCGTGGCAATGTTTGTGTTTCGCTTATGATTCTCCGGCTATTTAAATATCATCCTGCAAATGAGCTGTAACCAAGCAAGGCTGCTCCACATTTCCAGGCTTATATTTAAGAACAAAGTCACATTTTACATGAAAAAGTGAGATCGCCGTCTTTGAGAGCAAATATGAAACGCACCCCCAGTCAGCCGCGGTGTGACCCCGCATATGACCCCGCTTATTGTCTTATTGTGTTGTTAGGAGCTCTCTCATTGGCTGCAGGATCTCTCTCGGCATTCCTCATTAAACACGGTCCTTCTCTCTGCAGTCCATCAGCACCTTCAAAAGGTCAGTGCAGATGGATTCCCCATGGTATCTCAGCACACTTTGTGGAGATCTCAGTAGTAGAAACGGCATTATAAATGCTGCCTTCACAAAATCGTAGGCAACATCAGCCCGTGATGTTTCAGTCCTCGCTGGTCATCTCTGCGTGCTCCTGTACTTCTGAGATACAGCTAAAAATTCCCTGTGAATTATACATAAGAAAAGCTCACTCCTTATAGCAGCTGCTACTAAACTGAAATCATTTGAGTAATACCCAATCACAGCCAGCTGGTGCTGGTGATCCGTTGGTTGGATTTGTTCATGATTTGAGGACAAATTGCTTTTGAACTGATTAATCTATAGTCGACTAGTCAACCACGTATATGTTTGTAGTTGGTATGTTTTGTCTTTAGACAATGATTCTGGTTAAGAATGACCTTTATTTCCAGGTGACTGGGTCCACTACAAACCATTTGTTTGATTAAAGTGCAGTGTTTAAATCAGTCCTGCCTTTGTTATGCAGAGATGTTTAATAAGTGTAAAAAATTTGAGTTTCATTAATAATGCTGTATTGCACTGTGTTCCCCACCATCACGCCGTCACATGCAAGATGCACAGAGCTGCGAGCGGCTTCTGCTGGAGACGCACTGCAGGGCACTGAGCATAAAGGCTCTGTGGATGAAGGCGATTCCTTCAGATGGCGTGACTGGCGGTTTCGCAGCTCGGAGCCTGGCCACTTTGCAGTTCTTATTAACCCCTCAAGATCCGTGTTAAGAGCGCAGAGCCTGAATTTTATTTACCTTTTTATCAGCTCATGGGAGTTTTACTTACACAAAAATGTTCTGAGGGCAGAACAAAACAAATAATCGGTTCTGAAAGATAACTACACAGATCGTAGAGGAGGCGGGACCAAGATGTCTGATTGGTTGGAGCTGCCTCCTGTAGTTGCTCGGACCCTTCTCCTGTACAATATGATTGGTTATTTTTCTGCCTTGCCAGGCTCATCTTGGACTGCACAAGGTGGCCTACCATGCCGACCTCCGCACAGTATGCATGACGCGGCCTGCCGTGCCGACCTCCGCACAGTCTACATGGTGCGACCTGCCGTGCCAACCTCATAGTCTGCATGATGCGGCCTGCCGTACCGACCTCCGCACAGTCTGCATGACGCGGCCTGCCGTGCCGACCTCCGACAGTCTACATGGTGCGACCTGCCGTGCC
>JABJVP010000061.1:31943219-31959303 GCA_026770825.1 Brienomyrus longianalis | reverse complement strand
CCGACCTCCGCACAGTCTGCATGACGCGGCCTGCCGTGCCGACCTCCGACAGTCTACATGGTGCGACCTGCCGTGCCAACCTCATAGTCTGCATGATGCGGCCTGCCGTGCCGACCTCCGCACAGTCTGCATGACGCGGCCTGCCGTGCCGACCTCCGACAGTCTACATGGTGCGACCTGCCGTGCCGACCTCCGACAGTCTACATGGTGCGACCTGCCGTGCCATACCCTAACCCTAACCCTGCTTCGAAGTTAATTAGTTAATCAGTTGGTGCGCTGGTATTAGACAGATCTTCATAAAGAATTCAATACAAAACAACACACCAGCATGTCACCAGCAGGTCTTATGTTCTCTTCTGAAGCACCAACGCATAAATATCTCGGTGCTGTAAATGCTTTTGACGGATATATTTTCCTGTGACAAGAAGCCTGCGATGTCTGTTCGGCGCTGCTTTATTTTAGTGCTGTAAAGTGTGGTGATCTTTTTGTTTCCATGGCGATTAATGACCAGCTTCATGCCCACTGCTTCCTCAGGTACTGACCAAAGTCCAGCTGGTCCCAAAGTCACTGACAGACTGACAGTATTACGGGGAAATTGGGTCTGCTGGGCCGAGTCGCATCATAGAGAAGTTGTGCTGCCTGTGGGGTAGATTCTGGGCCCTTCACTTCGCTGGCTGTGCTGTGTCTGGGGCGCATCTTGTTCTGATGTCCCCTGTTCTTTCCTGAGCTTGTCCTTTAAAGGGACATCGCCCCTGTTTTATGGTGTGGTTTTACAGCTCCGTGCCATTGTGTCCTACAGTCACAGCCTGCTACAGTAAACTTTTTCTGATGGGATTTTGAAATGTTAAAGCTCAGGTTAGGTCCGCAGTGACTTTTATCAGACACTCATCTTTTTTATCTCTTTGCTTGATTCACTGTCCTGTTCCACAGAAGTATGAGCTTGTGCATGAACCCAAATAGTAACGTGTGCGCGGGAAAATGCCCCCTGCTGTGCTTGTACGACAGGCAGCATTTCATCTTTTTTTAAAGGAAAACTCTTATTGATCCATGCCTGTTTTATGGAAATGAATGCACATCTAGCATATTTGTGGATGTCGTTGTGGCAGGGCAGCATTTACGCTGCATCTCCCGGGTGCTTCTTTCTTCTGCTGTCTTCTATATCACCCTTTAGTTCTGTGCATCTTGTCTTCATCTCATTTTCGGAAATTCCTGTCATCACATATTTAGTACTGGTGTGTTTTTCATTTTCTTTTATAAACATTGTTTGCCATGACTTTAAAAATACATCCCATAATGTATGTTTTTTCATTTACTGCAACAGCTCACTGACAAGGGAGATATCTGAGATATAAAAGAACTGTGGATGTGGTTTGATTTGTGTTAAATCATGACAACGAGGTGTGAGCTGAGAGGCATGCAGTATGAACAGCCCTCTGCAGGTCTGTGTCTTCCTGCAAATCACAGTTTCCATGCGATGTGGATCCTCTGTCGTTACTCTTTTTCATTTACCCTCTGGTTACTTACCTACTAATTACGCTGAATTTTAATAATCAGCATGTAGGGTAAGCACCCCCCCCGCCTCCCAAGGAGCATGACCTTCAGCTTGGCTGGGCAGGACAGTGGGGCGGGGGGGGGGGATCTCCCAGTATGACCCAAAGAGCTACGTCTCCCGCAGCTTCTGCATGGTTTTCCCTGGTGAGAAAACAGGCAAGCTGTGATCCTGCAAAGACCCCAGTGGGAAAAGCACAATGCCCTGCCTAGAATCGGGTCAGTGGCACCCAGGCCCGGAGGGTCTGTCTCTGTTCTGAACAGGGTCACGCAGCTAATCCCGCCTACGGTCTCTGTCATGTGACTGAAACAATCCTGGTGGGGAGTGCAAGATGCTGACCAATCACACTTGAGTTCAGCCCCCATAGGATCTGCACATCACTGTTACCCTGCCCTCATGCCTTAATGCACATTCCTGTGCTCCTCTGCATGCTTTGCTGCTGTTCTGTGTTGCGTCCTTTTGCAAATTAATATGAACATCTGTACCTAAGGCATAACATTACTTTTTGTATTTTGCGAATTTGCTTCTAAATAGTATTTAAAATTTCACATCTCATTGAAGACGTGTCCACATTGTCTGCACTGATCACAATCTTCCATATTTATTCCTTTTATGAATGTATGTTCTGTGTTATCTTTAAATGCAGGCACCAATAATGCCAAGACAAATTTCTAGTTCACGTAGGTGTACCTGGTCAAGAGAGTTTCTCTGCGGGGTTTCTTGGCTCCACTTCGGGGTGCGGAGTTTGGGGTTCAAGAGGATAATTGAAATTCTGTGTGTCAAGAGCAGCCAGCTGAGGTGGTTTTAGCGTCTTATGTGCATGCCACCCAGATCTAGCACCTAAGGGGTCCGACCAATCGGCCCCAAACTGAGCCATTGTACCTCCCCAGCTGCCCGGCACCGTCTGGGAATCCCTGCAACGAGTCAGAGCCCGTGACCTTGGTGAGGGACGTCCGGTGTGACCTGCTGCCACCATGAGCTTCATCAGAAGAAGCAGCGTGAGGAAGAGGAAGCATCAGTGTGAGAGAGCTTCAGTGTGTTCGTATCCGCAGTCCAGCAAGAGTCTCCAATGGCGGCACTTTGGCTGAAATACACTAAAGCCTGATTCTCATGCCTTCCCTCCATTCCTGCTGACACGGTCATTTTGTCTGATTATTAAGTGTTCATTCAAGCTGGATACACTGAATATTTAAAATCAAACTTCACAGAAGGCAGGATTGGAAAGCAGCATGACAAGACTCCTTGTGTAATATTTATGAATATGAGCACATAAGTCAATACGTTTTATTTTGTAAGCAATACACCTCTTCAAACGGATGTGGTTTTTGTGTTGCTGTACATCATCCCTTGACGATGCCGTCATGCCGATACTGAAATTGATGGGCTGCTGGATACATTTACGCGGTCTCCAGCGTTAGCAGCTCACACGCCACCGCCAGGCAGGACAGGGTGCTGCAGCCTGTGGTTGCTCTCAGGACCCCCTTCGGATTCTGCACATGGCAGCATCATCTCCCCTGAAATAATGGCTGGTGTCATGCAATTCCACTTCATTTTCCTTTGATAAAAGCGGGTATGATCATCTTATTTCTGTAATTTAATGTTAGCTTTTAAGCATCACAGTTTTTGGAGGGTGTTTTTTTTTTTAAAGTGGGGCGTACAGTGTGACTGGCTAGGTTAGGCGACTTTGACTGTGATACACACTAATACTGTCATGAGTTTAAATTCCACGCTATGGAGAGTAACCACACATGAGTGCTGGGCCCTTGAGCAAGGTCCGTTACCCCCTAGAAACAGCTCTAGGGAGCTGGATGGACGACTGGATGGGGTGGGGTACAACTTATATGTCCTTCCTGGGATTTAAACCCACAAACATGACATTGTTATCTCAACACCCTACTTGTTGAGCTAAAGGAAAGGAGAATGCCGAGATATATGAAAGCTAATACATGCCGGTGTACCTGAACAAATGGCAAACAAAGCCTCACTGACTGATGACTAATCAAACCCACTGCATCTTTGGTGTCTTGTGATGTCATGAGGCCTGATCTCCAACACAGCAGGAGGGAGAGCCAAGAGGTCCCTGTCATTCACAGGGAGGATTGTAACCAGTTCAGAGAGGAAAGTGAGATTCCAAGGAAGAGGACGTCATTCATCGCTGCTAAGCTGCCATCTTGCACTCAGACGCGATACAGCATTAGAAACAGCAGCTTTTCTGCCACACGACTCTGGCTGGGGTGACTACTAGTCTCTGTGAATCCCAGATGTGATTAAAAAAACAGGTCTTTATTCAGACACAAGGGTTAATGACATATTTCGTATTTGTAGGTGAAACAAGGTGAATCATAAATAAATTACTGCAGAAACGTTTGCCCGAGCCTTTGAATTATTGAGGACTGCAGCCCTTTCAAACAGGCTGCAAGGCCAGGACATTTAACAAAAATGCGGAGAAACTAACTGTGTAACGGAAACAGATAAACGTGACAGGGAGCAGCTTAGCAGGTCCTGGGATACTGATAGTGTATAAATGCATGTCGTTCCAGAAGTTGCAGATCTGTGGTGAAACAGCACTTATGCATGTTGGTTGGCTCCATGGGGTTTATGATTCCAGCCCGACCTCACACCCCTCTGTGACGGTGATTTAGGACATCGCTGACAGATGCAGTGACTATGCTCATCAGCGTTTTTTGCTTCATGGTGTCACGTGTGACCCGGAACGTTCTGCAGGTAAATGCTCTTCATTACATCCTGCCAGACATGGAGCTGTTCATCTCCCAAACATGTGACACCCAGGCCTGATGTATCACCAAAGCCCAAATAATGAGCTAGTCCAGAAGATAGCTAGTACATAAGACGGTGGATGACTGTGCTGACTGTAGCTAACAGTGACTATCTATGACTTACTGCCCTGACTGTGACTGATTGTGGCTGACTACCCTGACTGTACTCACTGTGGCTAACTGGGCTAACTGTGACTGACTATAACTGATTGTGACTGACTATACAGACTGTGATGGACTGGGACAGACTGTGTTAGCTGTGCTGACTGTGGCTGACTGCCCTGCCTGTGCTTATTATCCTGACTATGGCCTGTCACCGTGGCCCACCCACCTGGCTTGTCCCCATAGCCCATCCCCATGGCCAGTACCCATAGCACATCCCCATAGCTCGTCCCCATGGCCAGTCCCCATAGCTCATCCCCATAGCCCATCCCCATGGCCAGTCCCCATAGCACATCCCCATAGCTCGTCCCCATGGCCAGTCCCCATAGCTCATCCCCATAGCTTGTCCCCATGGCCAGTCCCCATAGCCAGTCCACATGGCCAGTCCCCATAGCTCGTCCCCATAACCCGTCCCCATGGCCAGTCCCCATAGCTCGTCCCCATAACCCGTCCCCATGGCCAGTCCCCATAGCTTATCCCCACAGCCCGTCCCCATAGCCCGTCTCCATTGCCAGTCCCCATAGCTCGTCCCCATAACCCGTCCCCATAGCCCGTCCCCATAGCCCGTCCCCATGGCCAGTCCCCATAGCCCATGTCCGTGGCCAGTCCCCGTAGCTTGTCCCCATAGCTCGTCCCCATGACCCATCCCTATGGCTAGTCCCCATAGCCCGTCCCCATGACCCGTCCCCATGACCCATCCCCATGCATCCCGATGCATCTGTCTGTGTCTCTGTGTGGATTTCCTTGCGGGAGTGGGTCCTGGGCCCCTGGTCCAGGCAGGCCTCCGTCCTGGTGGGTGGTGTCTGCTTTGATGATACTAATCAGATGTGGCATCATGGATTGCATTACAGCTAATTAACACACGCTCCGGTACACACTCTGTCGCAAGAACACAAATGATTACTGCCTGCCCTTGGGACCCCCTCCCCCCCCCCACTCCACGTTTCCATGCCATGGGGGTAAAGGAGGCTCGCTCCCATCCCTGGCTCACCCGCACCCCTCTCTAAAGACTGATGTTTCCACATGATTTAATAGCACCAGTGTTTCCTGTCTCCTGCTCCAGCAGATCCTGTTCGTATAACTAATTACAGCTCACCTGGCTCCAGCTGCTCTTCTCCTCCTAAATATTCTGCTGAGATTCTTCAGATTCCCCCCCCCACAAAAAAAAGGTTAAATATTTAATGCCTCCGGGTGTGATGTATTACCTCAAATGTGATCGTCGAGTAGAGCGGCAGGAAAGTTGAGCATGCAGAAGATGATTGAATGCCTTCCCGTGAGCTGACATAACTTTTAAAATGCTAAACAGCTGCATTTGTTGAAATGTCCTTCCAGGAGATGACTGTGGAGAGGATGACTCATTCACTGGAATCGATCTGGTCAGTCTGATGTTTTGGCCCTGCGGGGATCCTCCAGTGGGTTTTGGAACACTTTACAGGTATTCTCAGTCAAATGAGGTTCCTTTCTTGAAGGTTTGTCTGAAGTGCCATTTCAGTAAAGCAATTTTTGTTCTGCACAGTGGTCCATGGCAAAATTCCGTAACGACACCCATTGTAGACGTGCCAGCCAGCCTGCCCCCTGCTGGCGAGGGCGAGCGTGACCATGACATTTCTGTGCGACGTTTGGTTTGTCGAAGCTGGTCTCCAGGATCCCATGGAAGCCTCCCATTGTTGTCACTTCAAAGCCTTTATTTATCCATACATAATGTGCAGTATGTAATCGCACTCGCCACCCGGATCGCAGTGTAATACCAGCGATGCCATTCTGGTCACGTAGCCTGTGGAATTAACACAGACCTCATTACTGACATTGTCAAAGGCAGCACATGTGAGACACATCGTGACCAGCCATCGCTGGCTGTTTACACTAAGTTTAGCCTTTCTCTTAGCAGTACCTGCATGATGTCCACCGCTACATGTGACCAAAACTCGGAGCCAAAGTAAGCCAGCCTTAGCACCTAATCTTTCACAGAGGGGCAGAATCATTTCCTACACCTGGCATCTGGAGATCATCTCATCTTCTAACTGGCCAGTATTTTCAGGCAAAGTTGTGAGGAACACTTGATTCCAACAGTGAAGTCTCCCGTCTGATCTCACCCTAACCCTCCTGTCTAATCCAAGCCCTCCTGTCTGATCCAAACCCTAACCCTTCTCTCTGGGCTCTGTCTTTGTAAGCCTGCAGTCCTGACTGACCTGCTCTCTATGGACCAGGCTTAGAGGGGCCGTCTACCCTACATGCTCAGTGGTGTCCTCCCCCTGCTCATTCCACAGCCCTCCTCACACGTCAGTCTGTTCACTGTCAGTCCATGTCATCCGCAAACAGATGTAGACCTGGATGTTCACATCTTCTCAGTCATCAATCTTATTCTCAAATGCATAAAGGCCTTTCTGCCTCTGTGAACCCTCACCGCCTTCCTGGGGGGGCAGGGGGGGGAGGGGGACTAGAGAAGCTTAGCTTCATGATCCATGGCTGGGGGTGGCTCTAACAGCAAATGTCTCATCTGCTCTCTTTATTACCTGGTCTGCGTGGCATTTCGCTGCGGAGGCTATTCTTAGCGTGACGGCTGGTGAGGGAGACCTCCTCCAGACAGGCTAACAAAGGAGTAAAGGCAGTCCTTCTCCGGGGGGGTTGCGTGTGTTGTTTGCGGGGTCGCTTCCCGATGAGGGCCGTCATTAGCTGAGAGCACTTGATGTATATGAGGAGTCAATGTAATAGAGCCAGTGAAATAAAATTCTGCTTCTATTCTCTTTTTCGGAAGCAAGCGGTTGTCTTGTGAATGAATGGCATTGTGTGATAATAAGGTTTGTGTGATAAGTGGCCGGCGAACAAACTGATTTGACTACTGAGGCAAAGCAAACTGTGTCCCCTGTATCCCTGCGTGGCGGGGGGGGGGGGGGGGGGGGGGGTGGGGGGGGGGGGGGGGGGGGGGGGGGGGGGGGGGCTTTGTGGCTTTTTGTGCAGCTTAAGACCAGAAGGTAATCGGCTCCAATCCCATGTTCATCAGAATAGTCCCATTCCCACTGGGTTCTTCAACAAGGCCCTTAACTCTAAAAAATGCTCCAGGGGCGCCAGATATATGACTGACCCTGTGCTCAGACCCAAAGCTTTACTCTCACCTCTATATGTATGTGTCTGCATTAAAACAGAGAGCATGATGGGATACGTGACACCTAACACACTCTGATGGCTCTGTATTCGTAAAAATGGTGAATAAAGCTCCATTTCATTTGCAAACTTTCAGAGAGAATTTGAGGGCTTCAAATACCAGCATCATCTAAAGGGGTCCAGTTTGATCACCCTCCCCAATGGTTTCTCCACACCGCCGTTTCCAGTTGTTCTGTCACCCCCCCCCCCATCACTGGTTTCTCCACACCGCAGAGTACAGTTGTTTTGTCACCTCCCATCCCTCTCACTGGTTTCTCCACACCGCAGAGTACAGTTGTTTTGTCACCCCCCCCCCCTCACTGCTTTCTCCACAACGCAGATTCCAGTTGTTCTGTCACCCCCCCCCCCCACCTCACTGGTTTCTCCACACTGCAGGGTACAGTTGTTTTGTCACCTCCCCTCCTCCTCACTGATTTCTCTACACTGCAGAGTCCAGTTGTTCTGTCACCCCCCCCACTGGTTTCTCCACACCGCAGAGTACAGTTGTTTTGTCACCTCCCATCCCCCTCACTGATTTCTCTACACTGCAGAGTCCAGTTGTTCTGTCAGCCCCCACTAACCCATCTTAAGGTCAGCAGGTTATGGGCAGTAGTGACATTCTTCCATAGAGGTACTGGGTTCCATTCCTACTCTGGGACGTGCTGCCTAGCTCTCTAATCCTGCCAGCCGTCCCTGTGCTCTCCGCGTACCCTGTCAGGGGTCAGTATCCGATAATCCATCGCCCTCTATCCGAAGGCCGCCTGTTCTGAGGGTTATCCATCATCCCGGGGAACTGCCTGCTTCCAGGTCGAGCTCTGTCATTTCCTCCTGCCTCACAGGCACTTCCGAGATGCTGAAAGCCGGAATCAGCTTGTTTTTCTCAAGATGGGAATGACTCACGTGGACAGACGCGCATCTCCTCTTAGCTGTGGGTCACTCTGCAGTAACCCACAAAGAGGGACTTTGCTCTGCTCTTTGGCCACGCTGCCCGTTCCATAGTAAATGAATTAAATGGGCAGCAGGCCCCGGGCGGAAGCACGGGCTCACAGTGCTAAGCCAATTCCTGCAGTGGACCCACCATTGCATTGTTTTCCACTCATTTCCCTTTTAATCCTTTTTACCATGATGAATTCCAGCCATCCACAAGAGAGGCACTTTCCGAAGAGCTTGAAAAGGCAGTACTTGAAGCAAACGTCTCTCGAGCAGAGTCAAAGATCTGAAATGTGCAACTGTTACATTGATTTCACCATGGTAACCGCATGGCCACTAAATGAATGTGCGGTTAATTAGGAAGAAGTTGATTCATTTTGTTTTAATTGCATATTCATGAAAGGGGAGGCTGGCCTCCAGGTCTTTGGTTGAATCATTATAAGCATCATTATGAAAGCAGTGTTCATCAAATGAAATTACTGTTAGCATGTGACTCACTGAAAGTCGGAAACTTTTCTGGAAATATGCTGGGTGATGTTTCTCCATCAGGTAGGAGGAGCAGGGTCTGTCCCAGGGAGAAATGTCTACTGGGAGGTTCCTGAGAAGGGAGTGGGGAACAGAGCTGTTAGTTAGCAGATGACCTTAACGCCCCCCCCCCAAAGAGTGCTGTCAGTGTGCTACCCCCCGTCATTGTGTTTACATTCATTCAATCAGCCCAAATCAGACTGTCGCCGATTCAGATCCCAGGGATGGCAGAGTGATGGCCTGAGTGAGGCCCTTAATACAATTTGCAGTTCAGTTTTGTTTGTATAGTGCATTTTCATAACATTACATTGTCTCAAAGCGCTTTACATCCTCCTTGCCCTTTAACCCCAAACTGTCCAGGGATTGGCTGACCCAGCTTTCTCAGAAATGTACATCACTTTGGATAAAAGCCTCAAGACTCAGTTTGATGGGAGTTAAGCAGTGACATCACTCGTCGGACCCCTTATGTCTGACACTGTATCTAAGCCAAGCAGCATTTGAAAAGCAGACGTATCTCCGGATAGTGAGATGCTGAAATGCTCTGCTTATGGAAGAGGCTTCCAAACATTTTAGCTTTGTTCAGGTAGCCCATGGAGTCTTCACACTCCATCATTTCACGGATTTTGTTACTTTCAAACAGCATTCTGATAATTGTGCTGGTTACTAATATTTACCTGGTACAGATGCAGTCTTCTGAAGTGAGTGTGTGGGAGAAGCTGTGATGTTACAACGCCTGGTCCTGGTGTCAACAGACTCTCTCGTCTTATGAGCCAGTTGCTTTTGAAGAAGCTTCTGCTTTTCACGTTTGACGGACATTTTATTTCCCTCAGTAAAGTGATTGGACACATCTGCAAATGAAAACAGACCTGGCAGAGGTTTTGCTTGGATTATGTTGGAGAACTTGGCTGCGTCTTTTTCAATTTTGATGTTAACTTTGGCTTTTGGTTAGTTTTGCTCTTTGCCGGTCATGTAGAATCTTTGGACTTTTGTTCTTGGTCGTATTTGCAGTTTTCTTTGTATTTTATTTCCTCTTTGCCTCGTAGTTTAGAGGGGCAGGCAGTATGATTCTTTCTGTTTGTTAACTTCTCTTCCTATACAGTATGTAAAATAAACAAATTGTGTTTTTATGTTTATGGCCTACAACCTAAAACTTAAAGGAGTCATAACAGTGGGCCAGACAGTAAATGCAGCTTTGTTGGGTGAACAGTTGTGGTTTGATGGAATCATGCCCCCAAAGCCCAGCATGGCCCACATTTCACCAAGCAGTGTTTATACAAGCAGTGCTTTTGTATACCTCTGAAGATTTTATCGTCTGAAGCAAACAAAATGTTGCCCTGCAGCCAAAGATTCAATGCAGAGCAGCCGAGTCACTCAGCCAATGTGGCAGTGAGGCCTCCCGGCAGGGGGCAGTGGGTCCTGCCAGGAGCAGGGTGTCCGCTCCAATCGCCAGACTGCAAATAAATTCCATTCCGCCATTAAATATGAAAACTCGGTTTTCTGTGCATATGAAATATTAAAATTTAAATGCATGTTTCACTCTTTGTTGACAAGGTTAAGAACGGTTCCCCCATTACAAACGGACGGGAGGTGACGCCTGGCATGTGGCTGGCTGGCAGACGGGGGGCAGCGCCGCGCTGTCTGCTGTGGGCCCTCGCTGGGCCAGGGAGACACTCTGCTGCCCAATGGTTGGATCCTAAAGCGCAGAAATGGCCACTTTGTGTGGGACAAGAGCCATTCTCATTTTTCAAAGAAAAAGGTTGCATTTTGGCTGACATTTGTAGGTATGCAATTTAGTTTATCTTGAGTTATTAGGTGAGTAATAGTTGCTTTGTGCTAATGTGATAATAGCCCTGAAATTTCACAGGAGATCCCAATAATCTCTGCTCTGGGGCACATCTGTACATTTGAAGAATTAATGACCTGATGATTGTATTGGCATTATATGACACCCTGCCTGGCTATGCGTTTAACCATAACTGTACTCTGCTTGGCTGTAAGCCAGCCCTTCTCCCCTTTGTAAGCCAGCCCTTCTCCCTGTTGTTTCATTGATTATACACCAATCAGTCATAACATTAATACCACCTGCCTAATATGTACGTCCCCCTTGTGCTGCCAGTACAGCTCTGACCTTATGGACTCCACGAGACCTCTGAAGATGTCCTCTGGTATCTGACACCAAGACGACAGCAGCAGACCCTTTAACTCCTCTAATAAATCATGTTTGTCCAGCACATTCCACAGATGCTTGATCGGATGTTTTTCATGTTCCTCAAACTATTGCTGGACAGTCGTTACGGTGTGACAGGGCGCATTAGCCTGCTGAAAGGGGCCACTGCCATCTGGGAACACCGTTGCCATGAAGGGTGTACTTGGTCTGCAGAAATGTTTAGGTAGGTGGTATATCACAAAGTAACATGCCCATGAATGCAAGGAGCCATGGTTTCCCAGCAAAACATTTCGAGGAGCATCACACTGTCTCTGTTGGCTTGCCTTCTTCCCATAGTGCATCCTGATGCCATCTCTTCCCCACCTAAATTGACACACACACTCAGACCTGAACACTTTCTGTGGCACGTTGAGGTTCTCTTTTCGGATGCCACTGGGATACCTGCTGTGGCACGTTCAGGGTTTCTTGGGGATGCCATTAGGACATCTCTGTGGAACGTTCCGGTTCTCTTTGGCATGATATTGGGATGTCTCTGTAGCATGTTCAGGTTATCATGGGGATGCCATTGAAACACCTTTGCGGCATGTTCATTTCCCTTTGCGATGATATTGGAACATCACTGTGATGCGTTCAGGTTCTTTGTGGAATGCCATGGGGACATCTCTCTGGTGTGTTCAGGTTCTCTTTTGTGCAGTGCTGAGCCCAGGCATTGGGACAGGCATAGACTGGCGGTGCCTAAGCTCAAGCGCAGCCTGCGCAGACCCACCTGGCCACCTGCATGGCTCTAATGCTCCATTTACATGCTGAAGTGTCCAACTGCCTCCCACATCCAGCTCCTGTCTTATGTCCCAGGCATTTGTTGAAAGTCACAGCATGCCAGGAATTCACCCTCTCTATGCTCTCCGCAGGAGGTTCAGCCAGGAAGCTTCCGGAGGGACCGTCTCCCAGATCTGTGATGCTGGGAAAACTTAATGTGCGTAAGGCATGCAGATGAGGGTTAACGGTCAGATGCAAGCATGGTGAGGTCTGATTAAGGTGCATTTTGAGGCTTTCACACTGAGAGAGAAGCTGTTTTTACTGCTCAATGTGCTGTGTTTAGATTGATGGATTGTCAGGTGGTCATGACTGAACATCTATTTGATGACGGTGCCGTTTCCCACAAAGCGGGGCTGGTGAGGTGTCCAGGCCTTAGCCACCTTGTTAATCGTTACCCCCTCGTAACTGTCAGGTCAATACTGAAGGCATCATTGAACCAGAGAAATGATTGCAGCCAAGGTCTCACATTAATACTGCACTGTGCAGGAGATCCCTGCAATGGTGGGTGGGGCAGGGGGGCTGTGTCTGTGATCATAAAGCTGGTGGTTCAAATACCAGGGTCAGTAGAGTGATGTCACTGTTAGGCCCCTGAGCGAGGCCCTTAACCCCCCATCGCTCCCAGGGCTGTCGAACCCTGCTCTCCAATAAAGAGCTTTGGATAAAAATGCAAAAAAATAAAAATGTATGTTATGTTTGTTCCATTCAAGGCATCGTGTCAGATGGATGAGTCAGCCAGTGATGTACTGAAGGCAAAGCCTGACTCCACACCCCACTTTAGAGTCATGACTCTCTCAGCACTGCAATGAGGAGTCACTGCCTGCCTGAAAAGTGTTAACCCCCACATTTCACTACCCAAAGGTGCTTGAGATTGAGCTGAATGTCTAATGGACTTAATCAAAGGAGCAATGCCTAAACAAAGAAGGAAAGGGAGTCACCTGTCTCCCGCTGACCCTGAATGAATGGTGTCTGTCTTTGAAAGTGGCTTCATCAGGTGCAGAAAACGAAAATGATTTAATAAAGTACAGGGTTATTAAGCAGATCTGAGCTCCTATTGATTTCTCACAACCTCTGCTAAATGAAACAAAACATTAAAGCGAATACAGCCCTCTTATAAAGAAATAAGACCTACTTTAGCACAGTCTTAACATCAGTGAGCAGTAATGCGTCTCAGCGTTCACTTCAGCAGCGTGAGAACAGAGGGAAAGGCAGTACCTCAGACACCCCCCCCTCCCAAGAGCAGATTAAGAAGAGGATGGCATACAAACCTAATCCAGCCAGATGCTACAGGAGCTGAAACAGCTAATGTTGCTAACATCCTCAGTTCTTAATCACTAGAGTATGTCAGTGGCCTGAAGAGGAAAATAATCAGTCGGCTCTGGTTCCTTAGGAACCTTCTTACATTTGATTTTCAAGGGAGGTGTGCTAAAAATCCATCCACTGCTTATCCTGCTTGGGGTCATGACGTGTGTTCACACAATATCTTCTTCCTGTGTGGAATAAGGTGTCCTCTTCCTGTGTGCAATAGGGTATCTTCTTCCTGTGTGCAATAGGGTATCTTCTTCCTGTGTGCAATAGGGTATCTTCTTCCTGTGTGCAATAGGGTATCTTGACAGCATGTCTTCATCCTGTCTGAAACTGTCTGAAATGAAGTATCTTCTTCCAGCGTGGAATGCAGTGTTTTGTTTTTATTTTCTCACCCTCACCCTCTTACAACAAAACAATTTTAGGATAAAGGAGCCCAGTCGTCAGTCATGGGCTTCTTTCACGATAACAGTTCCTTAGCAGTAAGATGAATGCACGATGTGTCCTGCAGACAGTGCAGCCTTTAAACTGCTCTGGAAGAGTGGCCCTTAGAGCAAAGGATTGCAGAACATTACCCCCGAGAAGGTGGGATCTTTGACTGTAATGGACTCACTGGTCTGGCATAGCTCTCATATGGACGTCTGGTTGGTATTTCATGCCTCCATTAGAAACATATGAACATGCGTTTGTTGTACTTTATTAGTGCAAAGTGATTAATGTAAAATTCACCAATTAACCTAATTAAAAAGACATCCATCCCCATTGGAGCTGCAAATCTTTGTCAGGGTAATTAAGTAGACGGTTCCTAGTACTTTGTGTAAATCAGAAGCCGTATTGATGTCACGATGGTATTGATCTCCGTCGGCAGTCATGTGTGTGAGCACCGCGGTCTGTCAAACCGGGTCAGTGTCGAGCGCGGAAATGCGCTGTCATAGTCTGCTGTGCGACTCCTTGGGAACAGGAACGCCCAGGAGCAGGAAAGTCAGGCTGGCTTAGGCCTGCCTTTTGTAAGGGACGTGGACCAGCTACAGGGAGGCGGGACCTGCTGGACATGGGCCTAAACCATGAGGGACCTGCATGTCCAGGGCGGCCATCATCATCGCGATGAGAATTTATCAGCTGTGCAATGAGTAAATATGAAATTAAGCAGCACCTCTGGGGTATCCTGACTGCTCAGTGATTGGGTGACCCATATCCTGCTCAGTGATTGGGTGGCCCATATCCTGCTCAGTGATTGGGTGGCCCATATCCTGCTCAGTGATTGGGTGGCCCATATCCTGCTCCCTCTGCTCCGCTCTGTCAGGCTCACACAGCCGGTTTGGAACGCAGCCAGTGGTGACTGGTTATGTAAGGCCCACCCGAGCCTCAATTACCCTCTCAACAGCAGGGGTAGCCTGGCTCTCTTCTGAGATCCAGAAATGGCCACCATGCTGCAGGTTTTCTCAATAACACAAATTACTATTCAAAGTAAGAAAAAAAATCTCAAAATGACCACCTATAATTCATTTAGTAGACACTTTTACCCAAAGCACTTCACTCAGGAGCTCAATGGTGAAATCATTCAGCTGGACATGGGATTTGGAGCAGCAACATTCCAATGATCTTAACCCTCTGAAGCACACTTACTTTTGCTGTACATTCCTTTACACACAAAGGAAAGCTCTCTTCCATAGATTATACACTCACACACACGGCACATTAGATAACCAATAATCACTGCATTTCATGGAATAGTCGACCCCTATGGTTTAACTAACCCAAATTTTCAAAATCAGTCCCAGATTGGTAGTTTCGTGCTGCGCCTTGACTTTCATTTTAAACTGTCTGAAGTGTCTGGAAAGATCCAGAAATCAGACTTGTGTGTTATATGGAATGAGCTGTTCCCAGGAAAGCTACATTTTCTCTTAAATTTGAAGTGTAACTTATTGGCTATTAGGTGTCTGTGAGTCATTTGGCTAAACAGAAAGCTGTCGATAGGACACGCCATGCTGTTTACAGCTCAGTTTGCACATGTGTCCCCCTGAAAGTCAGGGGACATCCTCCACTGCTTCTCCGCTGAGACTGTGAGGTCAGGCTGCTGCCGTCTCACCACAAGTATTGGAAATAGCACATGCCGTGAAATTAGTCATTACTGTATGTTCTGTGAGCAGATTCAAGGATGCAAAGCAAAACATAACAGCTCTTGTATGTGAGCCTCATGTACCTTCTTATGATGTGCAGGTTATTGGGTTCCCCGTGTGCCTTTCGCTACGAGGCTGACCTGGGTTCGGGGCCCTTGCCTTGCGTATGAGGCTGACCTGGGTTCGAGGCCCTGGCCTTTCGCTACGAGGCTGACCTGGGTTCGGGGCCCTGGCCTTGCGTACGAGGCTGACCTGGATTCGGGGCGCCGGCCTTGTGTACGAGGCTGACCTGGGTTCGGGGTCCCGGCCTTGCGTACGAGACTGACCTGGGTTTGGGGCCCTGGCCTTGCGTACGAGGCTGACCTGGGTTTGGGGCCCTGGCCTTGCGTACGAGGCTGAACTGGGTTAGGGGCCCTGGCCTTGCGTACGAGGCTGACCTGGGTTTGGGGCCCTGGCCTTGCGTACGAGGCTGACCTGGGTTCGGGGCCCCGGCCTTGCGTACGAGGCTGACCTGGGTTCGGGGCCCCGGCCTTGCGTACGAGACTGACCTGGGTTCGGGGCCCTGGCCTTGCGTACGAGGCTGACCTGGGTTCGG
>JABJVP010000061.1:31919156-31943119 GCA_026770825.1 Brienomyrus longianalis | reverse complement strand
TCTGGGGCCTGCCCCTGCGAACGTCTCGTACCTGGGTTCACGGCCCGGGCCTCGCGTACGAGGCTGACCTGGGTTCGGGGCCCTGGCCTTGCGTACGAGGCTGAACTGGGTTAGGGGCTCTGGCCTTGCGTACGAGGCTGACCTGGGTTCGGGGCCCTGGCCTTGCGTACGAGGCTGACCTGGGTTTGGGGCCCTGGCCTTGTGTACGAGGCTGACCTGGGTTCGGGGCCCTGATCCTGTGCCACAGGCAGCAGCTAGTCCTACTGTGGCCTCTGATAAGGAGAACAGATGTTCTGGCCTGAAAGGTGAATTTCATTTTGAGAGAAGTTCACAGTCATGCTGTGTGTCACACTCACAGTGCAGTACCCTTGCAGGGGTGTTGTGTGGCTCAGTGGGTTAGGCTGCTGTTCTTGTGATCAGAAGGTCATCGGTTCAAATGCCAAGGTCATATTGGAGTGATGTCACTGTCGAGCCAGTGAAAATATGACTTAGTGACACTGGCTGCCTTTCTATTGTGTTTCTTCCGCCTGATTGGCCCTCCCTCTTTTTGTCATTTGTGTTTTTAACATTCATGCGATAAATGGCTGTCTCAGTCTCACAGCCTGCTCAGTGTCAGAAATCCACACCATTCTGCCTCACTGCTCCACACCATGGCAGTAAATGGGGGCACAGTGACTCAGACACAGTATCTATGATCAAAAGGTTGCCAGTTTAAATACCAGGGTTGCCAGAGTCTCCGTTGGGCCCCTGAGAAGCCCCCCTACCCCCAATTGTTCCAGGGACTGTCTGAGTCTACTTTCTCAAAAACAAGCGCAAGACACTGGATAAAAGCCTATGCTAAGAAAATAAAAGTAAAATGTGTTTAAAGCCTGTTTGGTGGAGATGAGAGACTCCTAGTCCAGTCGCTCAGTTTGCGGTGCATCATGTAGAGCAGCTCAGCTTTTGATCCTGCGAGTCGACGGTGGTCTATAAGCTGGATGTCTGTGTAAAGGTGGCCTTTGGCCAAGTAAACAGCCTAGCATGTCTGAAAGCGTCCTCGAAATGTAAAACCAACCAATGTCAGCACAGGACTGCAGTGAAGTTGGGTTTGGCTGGTGTTTGTCTGTAGTGACATCATTCTGGATGAAGATCCAGCTGTGGAGATGCTGCGAGGTGACATGGGCTGCTCTAAGCCACCACACACCAGCGAGGACCTTCAAGTGCTGCACCAAGCACATGAAAAGTGTGAAGGTGAGTTCATGCTTTAGAACGGTTCAGTTTCCTCTTTGTTAATTACTCCCGAAACCCCTTCCGCATTGCCTTTGTTTAAATGTGGCATATAAATGCTGATATTATTGTGAAATGGACAAAAAAAGCTATTGAAAAAGACAGTAGCACTAATAAAGAGTTTTTTGTGATCAGATGGCATCTCAAAGCCCATTCAGGGTGTACATGCTACAGAAATGCCAGTGTAATTAATAAAGCAAACAGCATCAGTCTAAGTGGGATCCCAGCACCAACACAAGGCTTGGAAGGGGCCAACTTTTTATTTTCAAACATCCTCCTTTGATGTTTGTCCACTTTTTGGTAACTGTGGGGCTTCTATCTACACTTTGTCAGCAAACATGAGCTCCATCCATCCATCTATCCATCCATCCATCCATCCATTCATCCATCTAATCTAGCTCTACTTGAGCTGCAACATGACTCAGGAGGTCGATGTTCTCCCTGTCACACCGCTCCTCCAACCTGTCATGACCCCAGTGCGTACGCCTCTCCCACTAGACCAGCCCCTTCAAAGTCCTATTGGAACGCGGTACATTCCGGCAAGTGGCTTCTATACAGGTCAGCACACATCCAGCTGTAATGGTCATTTCCTTTAGAGCCACAAGTTAATATCGTACACTCACATGCCGGTGGAAGCGGTTACTTTAACCTAAAAGTGACTCATTGCTTCACTGCCAGATGCTGTTTTAGCAGTAGCAGCATGGCTGTGGAACGGCGCGGGCTGGCCACTAGCCTGCCTCCCGTCCGTGGGTGGCAAAGTGATCCAGCACACGGTAGCGCTGCTCCGTTTTATATATGAAGATTGGTTTTTTAAACACTCCGCTGTAAACAGAGCTGGCAGCCAGCCTGCTTGGCTGTGACACGCAGCCGCCGGCCGAAATAAATCCGGAGACGTTTCACGTGAGGCGGGCGGGTCGACAAGCGTGACAGGGCCCTCTGCGCACAGCCACCTGATTAATTACCCCAGGTTACACTTCGTTGTTAATTATCCAGACAAAAACCAATAATGAATAAATGTATGTTTTAAAGGATGGTGGAAAAACATGATTATCATCTCCAGCTGGGAATAACGGCGACCAAAATAGCCTCCCTGTTTATGCCAAGGAAACTAATAGGCTTTTTATATTAACATTGTGACTATTAACTGCGTGAAATATTCGCCCCAGAATTTTTACGCCCAATTTAAAAAAAAAAAAAAAAACGACACAAGCCGATGCTTCATTTTAGGAAGAGAAGATGGACCTCGTGATCGAGGAGCTGCCCTGCTTTTACATAGCAGGCGGAGAAGAAGAGGGGGAGTGTCGCAATTTACTTTTTTTTCCAGTTTTTAATTAGGCAAATTTAATTAACGGGAGTGTAATTTTTGGGTTGACTAAAGCTGATACACTGTATGGGGGGGGCATTCAAAGTTGTGGGGAACCCAATATCTTTGATAGACTTGGAGCGAAGATAATTACGTTTTTCTCTGACTTTCTCTCCCTGAAGATATATTCTTTAATAGGTCTCACCCACCCCCCCAGACACATGGCTGAAAGGAGGTGCCGCTTTCTCAATCGTGGGTTCATCCATGGTTCTCCAGACTTCCTGGCTGCATTCCACTTGCAGTGAAGTGCAGGCAGTGGCTCATAGAGTAATGGATTAAGTACTGCTAATCTATCGCACTCCCTGTACATTCTCCAATTTGACACCTTGGAGCTGTGATTGACCAGATCACTCCATCCATCCACATCGTGTGGCCCTGATGCTATGCCTTACCCGTGAATGGTGCCAGATCACTCTGTCCATCCGCAGCGTGATACGCCTTTTCAGGGGGGTAACCACAGGCTCGAGCAACGCTGCTGTGTGCGTAGCAGAAATCACTCTGCTCCAAACGCTTTGGAAAGCTGCAGAGCTCATTCTTGCTTGCCAGTGAGCACATCTGTCTGGACCTCTGCCCTCTGCAGTGCTTATTCTGCTTTACATTGCAGAACAGGCAATACTATGCCTGTCCTTCAGACCACAAGTCCCACAATGCACTGGGGCAGTAAAGGTAGGGACAGCTTAATTTGCCCTCAGCCCACCTTGGTGTGGGATCTGTCCTCATTAACCTGTGTCTTGAATGGACTTATTTAATTAACAGACTCTTAAATCCTAAGCGAAATGCTAGTTTTACTTTTTCAGAAGCAGGGTGAGCCAGTCGCTGAACCAGTTTCTACTTAGAGAAAGTTATTCAGATGCTGCATTGAGAAGGACGGCTTTCAGGCGCGCTCTCTTTCAGGCAGCAGGCGGGTACATGACCTCCAACCTGCACATAAATCCACGCCAGCAGAGACCCAGAGGCCCACCTCCCTGGCTGCAGGAGTGTGAGGACAATGCAGCACCGTTGTTGCAGAAACGCACAGGGAAACCAGACAGACAGCGTGGCAACTGTGGATTTAGTCAGATCAAGATGAGAGGGCGGCCATGATACTGTATGAAGCAGTATTCAACTTTGTCCCAGCTGGCTGCTTGGTGGGAATGCAGGGTGCTGATTGGTGCAGTGTCAGGGGGACCTCAGAGGGACCATCTCATTGGACATTAGCTATTCAGATCCCACCCACTTATACCATGCAACCTCTGGTTCCATCCCTGAGCATATGGTTTAACTGTTAAATGAATTACAAAGAATTTGATAACTTTTGTCCTTTTTCACATTAAATAATATTAATATAAATGGAAGATTCCTTGAGTGATGTGCTTAATGTGGCTCTTTCAGAAATTAAGGAGAATTTCTTTCAGGTTTCTCTGAAATTATGCATTAGCGCCATAAATAACTGTGACAAACGTGAGGCAGGGGCGCCGTGACCCAGATTGCAGGTGACACTGTGACTCCTTCGTGTGCATTTACACCGAAGCACAGCGTAACTCCCGTGACGGAGACCATCCCCTTCACTTTTTACACTCAGAGCCGCATTCCCACACAGCGCGGAATGCTTCACCATGTTGTTTACTATTCAGACTCATTTCTGTAAACTGGGATGATGGGAATCCAAGACACGCTCTGATTACATCTCCCCTACAAAGAGCTAAATCCTGCTCTGCGGGTCTTTAACGAGCACTTAGACGGAACCGGGTCGTGATCACGCCTCAGTGCTACCCACAATGCCGCTTGCCTACCCCCCAGCCCTGAAGGAAAGATGCTTTATTGGCTCAAAGGAGATTTTCCCAGCACATCCGTCACTGTCCAAAAAGCCGATCGGACGGTGTCCTGTCACGTGAGCCGCAGGCTGGGAAATCGGTGCGCATTCACCTTCCTGAGGGTGTGACGAATGGAAAGTCTCCTTCCCTGCAGCCGAATGGGCTCTGGACTCCAGCGGGGGGGGTCAGACACTCCCTCACTACGGACTGCAAATGCTCGAAATCAGCTTTATTGCATTAACTGGCTGGTGTCTCCACTGCAAATGGAAGTTAATGGTGAGGCTTTGTGTTTCCCCGACTCAGTGAGGACTGACACTAACTGGGTTAAATGAGCTGTTTCAATCCAGCTTGCACACTTAGGGTGTCCGGAGGCCTCCTCTCTGACTCCTTATGTATCCGTTGTTGGATCGCCATATAAATGATGAGCTTTCAGTACTGGCTGCTGTTCTTTAAATGAGGTCAAGGCTCAGCGACGGTCGGCCCAAGCTGCCGCCACGACTGTGCCGGCGTCGACGCGCAGGGGCTCCCCCTCAGCACGCCGCTAGCACTGTTAGCGCCATCAGGGCCGTTAGCAGGTGGCCAAGAACGTGCTGAGCTCAGCCTCCTGCCTCTGGTCCGTGAGAATCCGCATTTTGTTTTCAGGCCGCTGTCCAGGTTCCAACGCCCCCCAAACTGTGTTGTGCTGATGTGAAGCTAATGAAAAAAATACCATTGGCTCGGCTTGTTCACAGCCGATAACTTGCTAAAACAGCAGTATACTGATTATTCTTAATGCCTGCAGTTTGGTGGTGGTGGGGGGGGGGGGTCAGCATATCTTATTGGCCTTGTTAAATGAACACACCTCCTTGGGGATGTTTGTTTCCATAAACATTAAGCACGGAAAATTACTGCACCTCCACCAACCTCTGCTGAAGTCTTGCATTTTGTGTTTTTTTCTTTTCATTTCCACACTGGTTATCTCAGCAATTGCAATAATTGGTCTTCAAGCTAATGCAAAAACCCTGGACAGCCACGGCGTTCAGCACTTACAGTCTCCTTCTTATATTTGCTCCTTATCCAGGCCCAGTCATTGCTCCATGTTCTTATCTAGAGCTGGAGGGTGATGTGTCATAATTAATAAATGTAGCAGTTTCATTAGCTTTGCACCTTTGTAGAACAAGGGCCTCTTTGTACATGATGTAACTCATGGTTCATCTTTATCATTTCATACTGTACTAAAACGTTGTGGCACATTGTCAGGTCCTACCAGCCAAACAATGATCTACCTGGTCAGTTCCGACCCACTGAACATTCTGCCTATTTCTTTCCATCCCATTTAACACTCCACTTACGTGTTTCTGAACCACTAAGTGTTCCACCTACTCAGTTCCGACCTGCTGAATGTCCCACCTGTTCGGTTCTGACCCGTTAAACGTTCTACCTGCTTGATTCCAACCCATTCAGTATTCACATAAGCTTGATTCCAACCCACCAAACATTCCCCCTGCTGGTTCCTGACCCACTGGAGGTTCCATCTGCTCCTTCCCGACCTGCCAAACCTTCCACATGCTTAGTTTCGACCCACCAAATCTTCCACCTGCTCAGTTTCAACACACCAAACCTTCCACCTGCTCGGTTTCGACCCACCGAACCTTCCACCTGCTCAGTTTCGACCCACCGAACCTTCCACCTGCTCAGTTTCGACCCACCGAACCTTCCACCTGCTCGGTTTCGACCCACCGAACCTTCCACCTGCTCAGTTTCGACCTGCCAAACCTTCCACCTGCTCGATTCAAACCTTCTGAACATTCCACCTAATTATTCCCAACCCAATGAATGTTCCACCTACTCTTCTTTGACCCAGTGAACGTTTCACTTCCTCGTTTCCAGCCTGCTAAGGATTAACATTAAGATGAACTTTATTGATCACAGGGGGTAAACGTTTCACTTGCTCAGCTCTAATCTGCCAAACATTATCTGTGATTGGTTCCAACCCAATAAACATTATACTTGCTTAGTTCCAATCAACTGTACGTTCCACCTGTTTATTTCTGACCTCCTGAACATTGCAGCTGCTTATTTCTCAACCAATGAACGTTTCACCTTGCAACAGAGAAGCCATCATGACACAATATCAATAAACATGTTTAGCTAAGTTAGTCTGGGCAGCAGGTACACATGCCGCAGTGGCACTGAGGAGCTGATGGAGGCCGCTATGTGCCGTCACACACCGCAGTGGCACTGAGGAGCTGATGGAGGCCGCTATGTGCCGTCACATGTGGCGGTGGCACTGAGGAGCTGATGGAGGCCGCTATGTGCCGTCACACGCCATAGTGGCACTGAGGAGCTGATGGAGGCCGCTTTGTGCCGTCACACGCCGCGGTGGCACTGAGGAGCTGATGGAGGCCGCTATGTGCCGTCACACGCCGCGGTGGCACTGAGGAGCTGATGGAGGCCGCTATGTGCCCTCACATGCGGCAGTGGCACTGAGGACCTGATGGAGGCCGCTATGTGCCGTCACACGCCGCAGTGGCACTGAGGAGCTGATGGAGGCCATTATATGCCGTCACATGCCGCAGTGGCAATGAGGAGCTGATGGAGGCCGCTATGTGCCGTCAAATGTGGCAGTGGCACTGAGGACCTGATGGAGGCCGCTATGTGCCGTCACACGAGGCAGTGGCACTGAGGACCTGATGGAGGCCGCTATGTGCCGTCACACGCCGCAGTGGCACTGAGGAGCTGATGGAGGCCATTATATGCCGTCACATGCGGCAGTGGCACTGAGGACCTGATGGAGGCCGCTATGTGCCGTCACATGTGGCGGTGGCACTGAGGAGCTGATGGACGCCGCTATGTGCCATCACATGCCGCAGTGGCACTGAGGAGCTGATGGAGGCCGTTATATGCTGTCACATGCCGCAGTGGCACTGAGGAGCTGATGGAGGCCGCTATGTGCCGTCACACGCCGCAGTGGAACTGAGGAGCTGATTAATGATGAACCAACATTTAGTAGATTTTCATACTTTTAACAAGATACAAACAAAAAATGATTTGACAGATTTTTTTTTCTTTTATGACAAAAATTAACAATATGTCTTCCTTAGTGTCTGTTTTTGTGCACACCCTGACACTGGTAGTTAATGTATTAATTAAGCACAAAGTAAGTCTTAGTAACAAGTAAACTTCTTGTTGCACATGGCAGTGGCTGTCACTGCTGATTTCCAGTGACCTGTGCGGTGCAGAATATCCAAAGCTGAAGTCTGTCAGACTGCTTCCCTGAGAGAATCACCAGCTGAGTATAAAGTTTGTGGTTAATTAATACATTAAGTAAGATTTAGTTCAGGATTAACAGTATAGTAATAACATTTTATTTGTGCCTCCTCAAGTAAAGTATTACAAAACCAATGAGTAGGTTAAAAGGAGAACTGGGAACGTGCCACGACATTTGTTAGTACTATTAATTAATGTACTTATACTGTATATTGATCTCATGTTCGTTCATCATTAAAAAATCATAACAGATCATTTCAGTTCAAGCCGTTACTATATTTGGTTTACCTTTGTAAACTACTGAAGAAACAAACAATGAATAACACAAAAAGTGAAATACTGATCTCATCTTTGTGCATCATTAATGAATCATAATGCATTTCATCTCAAAAAGCTACTATGTTTATTCATGATTTGTAGTTGAGTAGTAACAGATTTACTAAAGAACTGTATTGTAAAGTGTTACAAAAAAAGCATCTGTTAAATGATTGTAAATGTAGTCAAACCCACTACGGACAGTATATACTGTTGTTCTCCATATTCATCTGTTTTTCATCCATTTTGTCAAAAGGAGGGGCTCTCTGACTGGGCGGAGGGCGTCGGCTGATGAATTGGCGACGTGGCTGTCGGTGCCTTGTGCTGCCGCTGTCTGCGTCGGAATGGACAGGTGCGCACCAGCTTATAAATGTAAAACAGCTCCCTGTGAAGTAATGCCGGTGTTTAACAGCAAAGCTGCATAGATTCCGATGTATGAATATTTAAAGAGCTTCTGCCTCCACCGAGATCTGTTGTTTTTCACAATGAACATGCTTGATTCCAAATCTTCTCAAGGTGTTAGAGGCACCATGCTTAGTGAATCAGGTGCCTCAGAATCCCCACATCACCCCCACTTCCAAGCTGGTTGGTCCTTCCAGGGGGATGCAGGACTAAGCAGCAAATCGTGGATGAGCAGTGCCGTGAGAGTGAGCCAGAGCCGGGCGTGGCGTGACGTGCTGCATTAATGAAGCGGCGTGTCTCCGAAGGAAGCATTTACTCATCCTCTTCGGGAGCTCGAAGGCCGGGCCAGCGTCAACCGTGCTGCTGTCAGCTTTAATTTGAGAATCACACACAGCTTCGCGGTGACGTGCTGAGCGTGGGACCCCCGCCGGACCATCCCACCCTTTGTTCACACACCCGTCACGGCTAGGCCACGCCATCTCAGCCACTGAGCATCCAGGCCACGCCCTCCCAGCCACTGAATGCCCTGGCCACACCCTCCGAGCCACTGAGCATCCAGGCCACGCCCTCCCAGCCACTGAGCATCCAGGCCACGCCCTCCCAGCCACTGAGCATCCAGGTCACGCCCTGTCAGTCACTGAGCGCCCAGGCTACTGCGATCAGCAGTTGGCCACTTTTCTTTCAGATCCAGACGTCTCACCCGGTTGCCAGTTGCCCGGCAACATTGCTCAAAAAGTTGCCGTATGTATCATCACTGTAAGAACGTGTGTACTGATGGACAAAAGGAAAATACAGAATCCTGAATCTTGACATTGCCCAGGAGCATCGTCAGGGCTTATGCTGTGCTTTTCTGTGCCTGGCTAATTGAGAGATATGGAATTTATCTCATCAGATAAATCCTTTTTGATAGGGATGACTCTCGTGGTCTTTTTGAAATTCTTCACACCTTGATACATTTCCCTGTGGAGCTCTGCTCATTATCCTGGTGGTTCCTGTAACTCCATTCCTCTGGGATAACACAAAAGCAGCCCGATTTCTGCTCACCTGCTATCTGGAAAGGAGTCCAGCTCCAGGGATAGGACTGAGCAACATCCCCATGGCTCACTTCTTCAAGACCTTGGTGGTGCTGTGTAGGGTGGAGGTGTCATGAAGGGAGATGCTGAGTAGGGTGGAGGTGTCATGAAGGGAGATGCTGTGTAAGGATGTGCTGTATGGAGTGGTGTCATGTAGTGTGCTACTCTGTAGTGTGCTGCTGTGTAGGGAGGTGCTGTGTAGGTAGTTGCTGTGTTGTTGTTGAGCGGCTTCCCTCATTACTTTGGAAGAGAGGTAAACCCCTCAGCTTGGCTGGAATCCCTCACACTGCCATCACTGCTCAGATTGTGGAGTACACCTCTGCCTGTGCTTCTTTGCCTGTGTTTGTCTGCCTGTGCTTCTTTGCCTGTGTTTGTCTGCCTGTGCTCCTCTGCCTGTTCTCCTCTTCCTGTTCTCCTCTGCCTGTAATCTTCTTCCTGTTCTCCTCTGCCTGTACTCTTCTTCCTGTTCTCCTCCGCCTGTGCTCTTCTTCCTGTTCTCCTCTGCCTGTGCTCTTCTTCCTGTTCTCCTCTCCCTGTGCTCTTCTTCCTGTTCTCCTCCGCCTGTGCTCTTCTTCCTGTTCTCCTCCGCCTGTGCTCTTCTTCCTGTTCTCCTCTTCCTGTGCGCCTCCGCCTGTGCTCTTCTTCCTGTTCTCCTCTGCCTGTGCTCTTCTTCCTGTTCTCCTCTCCCTGTGCTCTTCTTCCTGTTCTCCTCCGCCTGTGCTCTTCTTCCTGTTCTCCTCCGCCTGTACTCATCTTCCTGTTCTCCTCTGCCTGTACTCATCTTCCTGTTCTCCTCTTCCTGTGCGCCTCCGCCTGTGCTCTTCTTCCTGTTCTCCTCTGCCTGTACTCTTCTTCCTGTGCACCTCTGCCTGTGCTCATCTTCCTGTTCTCCTCTGTCTGTTTTCTTCTTGCTGTGCTTCTCTAGCCGTGCCTGCAGCCAGCTGTTATCCAGGGATGCCATCGCACACTGGTCCCTCACATTTCTTTGATTCCTGGGTGCATGTATGGGAGGGCAGGCAGTCAGCCAATCCACACTCATTTGCAGGCTAAGCTTTTAGCTTCTCAGTAATTCAGTTGCTCCACAGCCAAGGTTGTGGTGTCATCACTGGTGTTCCAGCTTGGAACCTAAATCAAGCCCCTTTGAGATCATCTTCAGCTGTGGGCTAAAAAAAAAAAGAAGTCTCTTTCGGTGAGAGAGTGACATGGATATTGACATCATGCTCTCCTGAAAATCCTGAGTAACGGCACAGTAATTGGGTCCCAGAAAAGCAGAGCGGTGTCCCTGCATGACAGGCCGCTTCCTGTCATTAGAGGAGCTGCAGGAATGGCGGAGCACAGGGAGCGCGTGTTTCCGTGCTCAGCACAGAGCTCTGATGTTTGACTGGCCAGGCCAACATCCCACCTTGCCTTACATGAAACACAGTTGGCCGGATTAACTCCCAAGGTCCTCTGAAGGCAACTAAGCTGAAACATAAAAAGGGAGGCGAGAGTCAGCCCTCAGAGGTATCTCACTGATAAGGACTCTCCCGCTTTCCCTCTGCTGTGTGGGCTAACAAAAGCAGGTTATTTCCTCTCCATCTCAACATACTTGCTGTAGGATGCACTCGGGGGGAGCTAAGCAGGGGAGGAACGAGGCATTAACCCATGAAAAGGCTCCATCCTCCCAAGGACAGCTGCCTTTGTGGCTGCCATGGCGACAGGGCCAGGAAGTGAAGGACCAGAGGGTTAGAGCCTGAGCGCAAGTGACATGCGCTGCAATATCTCTGCAACAACTAGCCTGACTAGGTTATGGTTTGCAGGCAACTTAAAAAGTAGCCTGAACTAGTTATCAGCCTCTAAATTTGAAGGTGTTTGGTTCCACAGTGTTTGCTTGAAGGTTCAACCCTCAGAAATTTGGCATGTCAGGTGTTCTGATATTATCTTGAAGGATGGCCACATGGGCATTATGGATAACATCGATCATAAGACATCTGGGAAACATCTAAGGGAAACATCTAACCCTAACCAGCACTGTACACACACAGCCATGGAATAAAGTAAGAGATGACAGTACATGTATATATATATATACACATAAAACACACACACACACATACATATACTTATATATATCATACATATCATACACATCCATATCCACATTCGCATGCACCTTGCGATCCATGCAGTGGTGATCATCGCAATCCATGCCATTATACACATCGCATTCCACGCCATCATTCACATTGTGATCCACACCGGCATGCACGTCGCGATACACGCTAGGCCCTCCATGTTAGCAGTATCTCACACCTTCTCCCATTTCTCCGTGACATTTCTCCAAGCTCACAATCCAAAACCCAACATTTGTCTTCTCAGAGCAAATGAACACAGTCCATAGCAGGCTCTCCTGATTAAATATCACCAGCTGATGTCACAGCATTGTGATGCCCAGCATTGCTAAGAGGAGCTTGATATTAATGTAAACCGTGAGTCTGAGCTTCTAGGGATGGTTAGACCAGGATCCACGTGGCATTTTGGTTCTTCGGGATTTTAAATTTCAGACCCTTTGTTTTAACTGAACTGAATCGACAGCACAAAGAAGCATAAGTGTGCAGGAGCATCTCAAACGGCTGTAAAGGTGGACGCAGGTCACCAGAGACCCAGGCAGCAGAGCTACTGAGCAGCAGCAGAAGACTTCCGACAGCATGGATCACAGGAGATGCACAGGGGCCCCTGCAGAAAAGGTAAGGGGTCTGCGTAGGTCAGAGGGTTGAGCAGGGATGGGGACCATCTGACCCTCTGTCGCCATGAGCCTAGTTTGGAGTTACGTCCCAGGGAGCAAGACCTTAAAAAGGAGGCCATTAATGGGAGAGCGGTGACAGGGGTTCATATGCGGCATGGAAGGTAACGTCCCTCACTTCCTGTGTCCCAGTGTGCAGCATCGCTGATCAGGCCTCCAGCTGGCCGAGCTCTGACGCCATGTACTTACATTATTTGTGAGAAACGGCATCTCAAAATCCCATAATAAAGAGCCTCTGTTTTCATGGAGCTTCCCTATTTTTAACAAGTCAGAGATGCCTTCCAGCTCTTGTATTACTGTCACTTCTCACAATACGTTTCCCCCACAAGTATCAGTGCTCCATATCTTGTTTTGCATGTCATACATACGATGACGCCTCATGCTTGCGGCGGAAATCTCACCTCACTCTCTGACATCACGGCTAATCAGGTAAACACCAGTAAAGATGCTCATGTTCCAATAATACAGCAAACATCCCTCCTGTCATTCTGCCTGCTGCTTATAGACTATAGGCGATGCCCTGCTACACTCCTCCATCTACACATGAGCTATACAGGAGCGCAGTGTGGCTCAGCAGGATGGGATGCCGTGCTTGTTGTCGGAAGGTTGCTGGTTCAGATCCCTCAGTCGGCACAGTGATTTTTCCCATTGGGCCCCTGAGCAGGGGGCCCATTTGGCCCTGGCATGTACGCCACTTTGAATAAAAATGTCTGATAAATAAATGTAATGTAAATGCAGAAATACTAGCTGTCTCCTGCTGTTTAAATAGGTTACATTTGATTGTACAGTATGATATAGCATTTCTACGATATTTCTCATACCTTAAGGAGGGATCCTTGGTCATCTCCGCTTTTCACGCAAATCTCTGGATGGAAAATCTCTCCTCCAAAAATCTCTGCTTTGCTGTGTCACTTCAAATTTTTCCAAAAGCCAAGGAAAAGACAAGATCCTTTACTGTAATTGCAATTACAGAGGGGTTACCACCCTTCAGAAACACAGATTCCCGTTTTAAAAATCATTCAAACCCTGAACGGCTAACGTGTCTGTCAGTCACGCCTCAGAACAAAGCCCGGCTTGGGACGCCCTCCCCAAGCGCGTAATTTTCCGCACTATGATAGCAGATAGACCGTTAATCCATCATGTCCTGCCTGGAAACAGGCCCGAGCTATTTCCAGATGTAATGACACATCTCTGCCTAACTTTCTTAACCACAGATATTGAAACTTTGTTTGACTTGCTTGTCATACCATTGAAAACTAGCTTGTCAATGCACTGAAATATAATTAAATTACACTGAAAATGTGCTCTAAAATGTAGCTCTGTAATGCTTCTAACAATGACAAAAATTTCATTCCTTAATGAATTTTTTCATTATTTTTTTAATTTTTTTGAGTAGTTTTCGGTTCAGCTTCCCTCAGCGTACGGCTGCATCCGAACTCTAGCCACACACGTTACAAACAGACCCCCACATTTTAGCACACAGCATGTTATACAGTAGCTGAACATATTACCTAGAGCAGAAGTGGCACTACTGATTCTGCATGGACATTAATGGTAATTTCACTCGAAAAGGCTCGTCTCGAGGATGGTGTGGTCAGCATTGTGGCCTCCAGCATCCCTCCGTGTCTGTAAAACATCCCGCCCACTGGCCTTTGGTCCTGGGCACAGCTACAGGATGTAATGGATAAACAGCCCAAAGATGGATGTATGGATGGATGGATGGATGGATGGATGGACCTACACGATTAACAGGTGCTACAATACAAGCTTGTTGAGGAAATGCATGTGAAAAATACCA
Source organism: Brienomyrus longianalis (assembly GCA_026770825.1). Classification (NCBI taxonomy): domain Eukaryota; kingdom Metazoa; phylum Chordata; class Actinopteri; order Osteoglossiformes; family Mormyridae; genus Brienomyrus; species Brienomyrus longianalis. Next base: position 31,929,078 of record JABJVP010000061.1, on the reverse strand, counting down.
GTTTGCTTGCAGTGTGGCTGATACACGGTTACATGCCAATTTGCCCAGAAGAAAGAATGCAATCTAACAGCCCTTTGAAGGAATACCCCCCCTCTTAGATTCTTCATAACAATGTCATGTAAGTTTGAAGTTTCATAGAGTTACAGTAATGGCCAAAACCTCACACGTAAATTTCCCTTTCAGAGAAAATGTAGATAATGATCTCATTAATACTAATTGCAATCAATTGCCGTCATGGATCAAACATCAGTAGCAGGTCTGTGTCCTCCTACTGCATGTGTTAGTGGCAGTTAGATCCTGTCTGTGCACACAGACCTAATGGCAGAAAATGAAAAGTATCTTCAATCATGCTGTAATTGGGGAACGGGCTGGTTTGGAGGCCTGGAAGATGGTGCAGCCTTGAGGCTCCCATTTTTAAGGGCATGAGAGGTCTGCTCCCTAATTGAAATATTTTTGCTACACTATGTCTGACACTGAGGCCAAAGTAATGAACAGCACTTACTCTAATTAAGGCTGGAAACACATAATATCAGAACACCACCCTACACTGCAGTGCTAAGAGTTATGCCTGCTCCATGTTAATAGCCACTATTGCTTAGATTTGTTTGATGTTCTGCTAAATAAAAGGTGTGGGTTCATTCTGGAGTGTGATGGCAGTGGGCTTTGATTAATGTGGATTTGGTTTTCCTTCTACCACACACACTTCTTCCTCAGTGTCTGCATTGATTCCATTGATTACTTCCATATATGTTGATGTTTGTAAGGTTCCTGATTGGCTGGTTAGGCCTTGGGGACAGAATATGTGATGACTTGTGCACTCAGAAATCTCCAGGGCATTAAAAAAACACTTCTGTTGGATAATGGACACACTGACGGAGATCGAGGTGAATGCGATGGGCCATTGTCTACAACAGCTGTCGTCACTCGCCCACAGCCCTACTGACTTTTGGTGGGGGGTTCTGAGAGGATGGAGCCACATCCATGTCCTGGTATCGGCTCAGTACCTCATTACAAAGAGCCGGTTGTTCATTGACGTTTGCTGATCCTTAGATCCTGACCACATCTGAAGGTCGCTGGTCAGATCACGTACTCAATGTTCTGACCTTCAGAGCTTTGGGTCATGCAGTAGCGCAGCAGAATGATGGGTTTTTTTCCAGGTCAAACAGTCGAGCCTTTTTGTGTCCAAACACTTTGAAACATTTATTTGCATATTTGTATATATAGTTATTTAGTTGCATTTATTTCTTGTTTGTTTTGTACTATACAAAGTCTGTTTGGAGCTGCATTTTTGCCAGGTCTTGATGATGGTTCACACATTGGTTACTCTTTGTCATGGAGCCTTGGGACTCATCACCAGCTGTAGATCTCACACACGTGGCTGTGAATTAATTGTGTGTTCATGTTCCTGGCCAGGCTTCTCGTTATTAAACAGGGCATTTAAGGGTTAAGATTGCAGGGTTTGGTGCTAAAATTTGGCTGTAGTTCAGAAAGAAATGTTGTCCTTTATGGTCTCTGCACCTGCCGCATGGCTTTTGTACTAGTTATCATAACATATCATGTTTGAGTTTTTTGTTGTCTGTGAAAACATTTATCGCTGCCTATTGTCACCAGGTCTCACTTGCAAAATCTCAGTGGGACAAACCCGATGAAAGAAACGTTTAATAATAAACCAGAAGAAAGTCAAGGCCGCCTCCTTCACAGCCATGATGTTGCCGATAAAAATTATTTTCATTAGGGTGCGAAATCCATACTATAGTTACTGAATAACTGTGATTTATTAAATTCTGAGTGGCTGACAACAAGCTAAATGTCAGCATTCACACAGCTTTATTTAGCTTAGTGAAAGTGCAACAGCACTTGCGATTCATCTGGAGAACATTTCCATACGCCATGGTTTACGGACGGCCGGGGCACTGGCTCTAACGCTCGTTGTGGCTGACCGTGTGAAGCCTTAGCACTTGGTCTTCTCCTTCCTGACCAGACAGGTGACTGATAATGGCGGCAGTGACTATGTGTACTCGCGTACAGGCTTGACCACATTCCCATGAAGCTTTAACAGAGAAAGCCCCCCCTTCAGTGTCTGTCTGCCATGACTGCCCAGCGAGTCTTTTTCAGCAGGGAAGGCAGCCTCTCTCCTTCAGTTTCCAAGACTCCTCCCTCGTTTCCTGAATTATGGTGCTTGTGGAACTTCAAACAGTATGACACAGACTGAGTAACCAACAGGGGGCCCCCAAGCCTCAGGGGCCACATGCAAATGCGTGGTTTGGCTGGTGGCTCACACCGCTGCTGGTCCCAGACACAGTGAGCTGTTTTCCATTCCCTGCAGTTGCTCAGCGACCCCAGCGGTTTGAATATCTTTCTCTGCACAGACCATGTGAGCAGCTTCATTGTCACATCCTCAAGCCTCCGCCATATGGCTCACATCTCTTGATCACAGACGTGCTGCTTCTCTTTGTCCTACTGGACCAGCCACAGTCTCAGCCACAGCCGGGGCAGGAGCAGCCGTAGGAGACACGCTAAGTGACAGTGATCCAGGCCCCTCTGCAACGTGGCACAGAGGAAGCCATCACAGCTGCTGTACGGCTAGCATGAGACCTGCGGCTCCAACCAGGAGTTCATGTTCACAAGACCTTCTGGACTTTGTATTTGCCTAAGAAATGCTACTTTTTTGAGATTTTTTTTTTGGATGTTGGATTTGACATATATCAGCAGCACACAGGCAAATGATACAGAGGGATCCTGTATGGATTGCATGGTGCATGGAGAGTGGATCGTACCAAACGAGGCCTTACAGAGGAATCCTGTATGGATTGCATGGTGCATGGAGAGTGGATCGTACCAAACGAGGCCTTACAGAGGAATCCTGTATGGATTGCATTTCGTATGGAGAGTGGATTGTACCTAACGAGGCCTTACAGAGGAATCCTGTATGGATTGCATTTCGTATGGAGAGTGGATCGTACCAAACGAGGCCTTACAGAGGAATCCTGTATGGATTGCATTTTGTATGGAGAGTGGATCGTACCAAATGGGGCCTTACAGAGGGCTCCTGTACAGGTCATGCTGTGTCTTATGGCAATTGCTGGCTCTTTTTGCCTGGTTAATTTTAGCCTCTCCTGGGCATGTTTATGCCAACCCCCAGCCCCCCTCTCCAGCAGGGCAGAGAGCTCTGTAAGCCAAACGTACACAAACACAGCAGCAGGTTTCCTAATGCTCTTTGTTCCTACGCCAGTAGGCATGTTACACTTTCAGGTTTCTTTCTGAGATGCTAACCGGGTCTCTGTTGCACATTCATGATTTCATCTTACTGTAGCACATCATCCCTGAAACAATGCCTGTAAGAAAAGGGATGCATGGCTGAGTCTCTTGTCAGCAGTGTACTTTTCCCCGAATATCAGTGATAATGTCACCCTTGTATCACATAGAATTAGTCGCTTTATTTTTTTGCCTTATTTCATATCACATGTTGTCATCTCTCATACGGTCTCTGCGTCATCCTAAACTCCCTAAAGCATCCGGTCCTGCAGATTCTGTGTGAAGCACATGAGATGTCAGCAAGCCCTGCCTTGCAGTGCTGCTCGATGCCCATGTGGCATCCTAGGCCAGCCTCACTGCCGACGCCCCCGGTGGGAGGCAAAGCCAAATTTGCTGGGTAAGTCGGTGCTCCCCCCCCGAAGATGGTGTCCTAGGCTGTGTCGCCGCATGAGTGGATTGGCATTTCTGTCCAGGTAGCACCTGGTGGTTGCCCTGGTAACTAACATGTGACACTGCACTCTAGGATTCATGGTCATCAGCCATTTGGCAGTAAGCGGTCGCCCTGGTAACTAACATCTGGCTGTGTGGGTTAGGAGTCTGTCCCAGTGGGGACTGGTTCATATCCAACCACTGACATGTAACTGAAGAACCATAAAGCCCAAAAATCACTCTCCATACGCCTGCATTCAGACCCCAAGCTTCATCCTCACCTCTACATGCATGTGTCTCATAAGAACAGGAGGGGATATTCCCATGAAGCTGCACTAATGCTCCTGCAAAACATTACATTTATCTAGCAGACAATTTAATTCAATGGAACATACTTTGTTTTCTTTTTTTTTGTTCTTCTGAGAAAGCAAGGTCAGACCCCAGTCCCTGGAAGATGTGGGGGTTAAGGGCCTCGCTCAGGGGCCCAACAGTGACATCACTCTGCTGACCCTGCAGTTTGAACCACCAACCTTCCATTCACATGCACAGCCTCTTAACCCAGACACCACAATCACTGGCAAATAAAATTAGTATTGTCAACAGCAGTGCCATCATCATCGCCATCATCATCACCATCATAATCATCATCATCGCCATCATCATCACCAGGATCATCATCATCATCGTCATCACCAAGATCATGATCATCACCATCATCATCATCATCATCATCATTATCATCATCATCATCATCATCATCATCATCATCATCACCAGGATCATCATAATCATTGCCATCATCATCACCATCATCATCATTGTCATCACCAGCATCATCATCACCATCATCAATGGGATCATCATCATCACCATCATCATCATCATCACCATCATCATCGCCATCATCATCAGGATCATTATCATCATTGTCATCACCAGCATCATCATCACCATCATCAACAGGATCATCATCACCATCATCATCATCGCCATCATCATCAGGATCATCATCATCAAGATCATAATCATCTCGTCATCATCATCACCATCATCACCATTATCATCGCCATCATCATCTGCATCATCATCACCAGCATCATCATCATCACCATCATTACCATCATTATCACCATTATTACCAGCATCATCATCATCGTCATCATCATCATCATCATCATTATCACCAGCATCATTATCATCAGCATCACCATAATTATCACCATTATCACCAGCATCATCATCATCATCATCACATCATTATCACCATTATCACCAGCATCATCATCATCATCATCACCATCATCCCCTGGAGGCAGCTTACCCTGAGAGCCAGTGAATATGAACTGAACAGAATAACGTACAGGTCTGGGTTTCGAGTAAAGGGTGAAAAACAGAGGCAGTTAATTGCTGAAATACAGTGAGTGACAGTGAAGCCCCCGCCTGTGTTTTAATACTGTGACTTTGTGCCAAAGCTTGTCACCTCTAGGAGTCCAGCGTCCTCTGACTGCTGACAGCTAATCAGGTCGTCTTTGCCTGTTGACACTGCAGAACTTCATTTCTGTCTTTTTTTTTCCTTTATTTGCCGGTTTAAAAAATAACTGACATATCTGACTTGAGAAATGCAGGTAAGTCTATGACATGGCAGCGCGTACAACATCAGCCTAACCTGCACTCACTGCTGCCAAATGTTTGCCAAATGTGTCAAAGTAAAAGTGGAACGGTGCATTCCGGAAAACGGCCATTAATACTTAAACCTCGAATATTAACTTAACTGGAAAGGTCGTGAAAAATAAATTTCAATGTGATTTTGTCATGTTTCCTTTTCCATGTGTTATGTAGCAGTGAATCAGTAAGATGAAGGGAATGAGATTTGACACGTTCCCTTTATGGACACACTTACTACTAATCAAGGGAGTGGAAAATGCAGGGGTGGTGCAGTGGGTAGCACTGTCCCTCATATCTCTGGGTTCAAATCTCCGGCAGGAATCCACGCATGGAGTTCGCGTGTCCTCCCCGTGTCCTCCCCGTGTCCTCCCCGTGTCCTCCACGTGTCCTCCACGTGTCCTCCCTGTCTCCTCCCCGTGTCCTCGCTGTGTCCTCCCTGTCTCCTCCGCGTGTCCTCCCCGTGTCCTCCCTGTCTGCTCCCCGTCTGCTCCCCGTGTCCTCCCCGTGTCCTCGCCGTGTCCTCCCTGTCTCCTCCCTGTGTCCTCCCTGTCTTCTCCCCGTGTCCTCCACGTGTCCTCCCTGTCTCCTCCCTGTCTTCTCCCTGTGTCCTCTCTGTCTCTTCCCCGTGTCCTCCCTGTTTCCTCCCTGTCTTCTCCCCATGTCCTCCACGTGTCCTCCCTGTCTTCTCCCCGTGTCCTCCTCGTGTCCTTGCCGTGTCCTCGCCGTGTCCTTTCTCTCTCCTCCCCATGTACTCCCCGTGTCCTCCCTGTCTCCTCCCCATGTCCTCGCCATGTCCTCCCCGCGTGCTCCCTGTGTCCTCCCCATGTCCTCCCCGTGTCCTCCCTGTGTGCTCCCCGTGTCGTTGTGCGATTTGCTCTGGTTTCCTCCTGTATTCCAAAAACATGCTGAGGTTAACAGGTTTTCCCATAGGTCTGCATGTGTCTGTGTATTGTGTGTGAGTGTGCCCTGTGATGGGTTGGCCCCGCATGCTGGATTCTTCCCTGCCTTGTGCCTTTGAGTGTGTTTGCCTGCGAGTGTGTTTGCCTGGAAGTGTTTGCATGTGCATTTTTGCAATTATTACGTTATTACATGGAGACCAGATTTCCTCACAATGTGATAAAAACCATATTTTGATGCTGTGGGGACAAATTTTTGGTTCCCACAAAGACAGCCTCAATTTTCTGAAAATCTGTGAACGCAATAAAAAAAGTCATAAGATTTGTATTTTCTTTGGTTATTTGTGTTGAAGGTCATGGCTGGAGGTTTGCAAAATGCCGACAAACAAATATACAGTGTTAAACAAAAGAGTGCAAAGACACAGAGTACACTGTGCACAATCCTGAAAAACAGTATCAATACAGATATAAATGAACAAGAAGTTAATGAAAGGCAATAAGAAAAAAAAAATCTGGATTTTCTGGTAGGAGGACTGGTCATTTCTGCAGTTACCAGTACAGCCTAATGGGATACGTGTGTCGACTATGATACCTAGTCACTGGTCGTGGTTAGACTCACTGGGTGTTGAATCATATGCTATTATCTCAGTCTGCCTCATGGCCAGCTGATCACAGGCCATGTCACCCGTGGAAAATAGCTGATGAGAAACAGGATGGTGAATGACCTGCCCCAATACAAGCTGGTACCGCTTTCACAGAGAGCCTGGAAAATGCAGGTGAATTCTTTGCTACTGGGCATATGAGGCCAGTAGAGTAGAGGGCATTTGAGGCCATTTTAACAAGGCCTTCATCTCTACCAGAATTTAAAAAGGAAGAAGATTAAGCACCCAAATTAAGATAAGATTTGCCCTTGGGGTTCGAGTCCAAGGTCTGAAGAGGGATCTCACTTTACCTGGGCGAACATCTGAACATTTAACTGTTAAAACTATAACAATCACCATCAATAACACCTTGCAGAATTCAAAGAGCACATTCCATTAGCTCTGCGTTTCAAGAATACAATGCCCACTGTTCAATGTTCCGATAAATGATGGAATTTAATAAAATTTCATGTCACATTTTGAAAGGGTGACATTAATCCATCAAAGCACAGACACCCACCTCGTTTACTGAGTTTGCCTTTGTTTTGGAAAAAGCCGTCATCCTGCACATCCACTGCTTAATGCTCATGTATGCTGATGTTTCACCGCCGGCAAACTGAGTGAATAATGTTCTCACTCGGCACAGCTGTACATTCAGAGCTGCACTATTACTCTATGTGTCACGTATTTTGTCTGGGCCTTTGGGGGGGAGCTGACCCCCAGGGAGTAACGGAGCAGGTTCCTCCTCCCAACCTGAGGGAACTTAACCCCTTCCCTCCCAAATAGCAGGAACCGTGATCATGCTGCAGCCACTTAATTATACATGGGAATTTAAGCAAAATCCCTGAATGATTGGGAATGCAGAAAAAGCTTCGGGTCAGGTTAATGTGGACACGCTCAGCACATCAGCAGACCAGACTTCCAGGTGCATGTAAGTTAAGGCACAACGCAGGATTTATCTAACGGAAACAGTGAAAGGATACCTCAATGCTTTGAAAACAGACTTAATTAATGACAGGAAACTGCAATATTCTGACTGACAGTGGAGGCTTAACTGCGATCCGCAGTTCATTTACTGTGGATAATCACGGAGAATTTGTGACACCAAGGGTAGAGCCCAATTAACAGGTAATTATCACCCATCGAGTCCATATTTACCATGTTTTGGATTACAAGTCTTTGTCCCACATATGGCAGGTGACACATTGATTTGAACGTTGGGAATACGTCAGAGAGAGTTTGCGTGCATGCGTGTGTCCACCGCTCACACATTGACTTAATTAAGAGACATTTAATTAGGCCTCATCACAGGCTTTATAGCAGATCGTGGCAGGAGAGGATTCTCCTCCACCAAAGCAGACGGGCTGTCAGAAAACTTTAGGAAGCCCCGTCCACATAGCCAACAGGGGGCAGTGTTTGCTGTGATAATCACTGGCAGAGATGCTGCTAAACAGCGTCAATTTTTATGAGACTGTTAAGCAGTGAGCATAGGGACCTCCTAGCTCCTCTGACTGACAGCCACCATCTGGCCGCATAGGATGCATGAAAATAAAAGCATTCCTGCCCAAACTGTGTACTATCTCCAGTAATGTGACAGGCAAAATCAAAATGCATATAGAAAGGTGGCTTTGCATTTTGTTGCCTGGTAACGGCAGGTTTGTTCACACGCACATCCGTCTGGCATGTGATCACGTCACGGGAATCTGTATTCTCCGCAGAATCACGACGAAGGTTCCAGATGAGGAATCCAGATGAGATATTTTGGCCTCATTGTTGACTGTTTGCAGATAATAGATGTATAATTGTAGCTCACAAACACATTTACATATTGCATTGTTTATACCAAGCATACTTTTATCTTTGAAAATTTCAGCGCTTATTTACATCTTTTCCCTCACGCTCTACTGTCCCAAATTAACATACGAGAGCTTTTCTCACATCTCATTACTATTTAAAAACAGATGAATTCAATTAACACATGTTGGTGCTTTTTAATATGTCATTTGCTCAGAATGGTATGTGGTTCAGGTCGCAGGTTCGAATCCTGGGGCAAATGGAATGATGCTGCCATTGGGTCACTGAGTGAGGCCCCCACCCCCACCTACAGAGGTGCCGCACGCTGGCTAAGCCCACGCTGTGATGCCAAACTTACTCTCTCTTGCATGTCTGTCTCATGGGCCATGAAAAGTAACATCTCCAGAAGCTGTAAGGTACTGCTAATTTTTCTAATTCATCACCCTGTTTGTTTGAAAGTTTGTTCTCTCTTCATAGGTGGTATTCAGGCATTGTACATCTCATACATCAGTGTACATTAAGCTTTGATCTCTTTCCCAGGACTTATATTTATGGCCTGAGATGACTGACCCAGCCAGAGGATGCTAATCATCCCCATGACTCTTGAGATACAGCTTTGATGTGAAGACCAGCATCAATGCTACATGTGATTGGACGATTGTGAGGATGTGCATCAATGCTGCATGTGACCTCCAGTAGGCCAGTACTGGTCTCCCTGCAATTTCCACCATGAAGGCTCCTCTGTCATGCACTGGAGGCATTTTATAGAGAAGATTGTTCTTCTTGCCAGAGAAGCTCCTCTAGGCCCTTTATCTGTAGATTCTGTATGTGACACTGAAGTACTGTAAAGCTGATTTGGGTCATTATACAAAAACATTTTGGTGTTCAAGGGCCTCGATATTTACAGGGGATTCTGGGGGATAAACGTGAAGAGAATTGTTTGAGAAGCCCAGATACGGTGCTCATGTCAGTGAGCAGATAGATTGTGAGCTAGTTCTCCTAGTGGACTTCAAAAGCTTTGTGCAGGCAGTTTTGAAGGTTCTTGTATGATGGATGAAATGAAGAACCTGCTATTGTGCTGGGCTATGCACTTCATGGCAAGGGACAGCCCCACATGACGGCCATGCAGAGTGACAGCCAGGGAATATCTGCAGGGGGATATCCATTACAGTCACTGCGCTATCCGTGAGGGATATCCGTTACAGTCACTGCGCTATCCGTGAGGGATATCCGTTACAGTCA
>JABJVP010000061.1:31875556-31899021 GCA_026770825.1 Brienomyrus longianalis | reverse complement strand
AAAAAATCATACATACCCACCTCTAATATGCTCATGTTAACACAGCTGAATCCGTAAAATGGGAAACAGGGATTCTTAGTTCAACTGCCATCATCTTAAATGGTCAAATAAAACCTATGAGGTGTGATTTAAGAGTAAACACAAAAAAAGGTCATGTGATGTGATATGACCACGGCGACCTGCAGAGTCAATCCTGAGCCAGCACAAAGTAAAAGGTTTAATTTGTGAAGCAGACACTCACACATGAGAGAGATTTACATTTAAAAAGGCCTTTGAACTTCAGTTGCTTTAAATAAGAAATAAACATTAATATGTGTAAAAACAGAGCCTCTTACCCACAAGTAGAGCAGTGGGAAACAGCCGACCTCTGATATCTGCTTAAAGTTTCAGGGTTAGGATTAAGCAGAGAACGGAGGAAGAGTGTTGTTGGGAAAGGTCAGGGTTAGGGTCGGGCAGGGGTCAAGGTTAGGGTGAAGTAGGGGGTCAGGGTCAGACAGAAGTCAGGGTTAGGGTCGGACAGAGGTTAGGGTCGGGCAGGGGTCAGGGTTAAGGTCAGAATGAGGTCAGGGTTAGGGTCGGGCAGGGGTCAAGGATAGGGTGAAGTAGGGGTCGGGGTCAAGGTCAGACAGAGGTCAGGGTTAGGGTCGGACAGAGGTTAGGGTTAGGGTTGGGCAGGGGTCAGGGTTAAGGTCAGAATGAGGTCAGGCTTAGGGTCGGGCAGGGGTCAGGGTTAAGGTTCTGCGCACTGATGTCTCCGGTCCAAAATGATATACTTCGAAGCTTATTCACAGCCTCTTCCTGCCAGACTGCTCTTCAGGTACCATTTGTTTCACAGTCAGGACAGTTCGCACAATTGTGTGCAGCCAAAAGAATTCACTGTGAAACAGTGAGGACATTTTCACTGTTAGATGCACTGAGCGATTAGTGTGTGGGCAGGCTCAAGTCGGTGTATGGCTCGCGGATGCCCAGCCCATCACAGACATAGGAATGTTATCGGGTGAGGGGCAGCTTTACACTGCAGCATGTAGTGGCAGTGTGGGATATTCCATTGGCAAAGCACGCCGCCTACTGTACATTAGACGCGAAGCTCACGCTTGTCAAATGACTGTAGTACACACAGTGCAGTTTACAAGTTTTAGGAGGGGGGGAGGCAGACGGACACCGACAGGATTCATGGTGTTCATGTGACTCTTTTAATGACAGCAGTCAAAAGAATGCCAATACTTTTGTCTGCTTTTCAGGTGCTTGACGCAACATATTTTCCAACAGGCGCCCTCTGTCCGCTGGTGGGTGTGTGCTCACCTGCGTGTATGCATCGGGGCCATGTGCGATACAGAGAGCAGAGGAGAACAGTAAACGCATGACCGTGCAGAGACAAAAATGACAAGCTGTTGTGTAAATAAGATAAATAACATTAGGCTATTTAGTTTGTTTAATAAAAAGAAGATGTATAGACCTGTTCTATAGGAAAGGTAACCTTAAATGATGTCTGTTGTGATCTGGCTCTATATAGAAATTAAACTTAAATACCATTAACTTGACCTTCAAGGGGGGGCGAGAGGTGCCGTTGGAGGGGCGGGGTGCCCCCCCCCCCTAATGTAATGGTAGGGGAAACGCTACAGTGTCGCATGCCATGCCAGTGCAGGACATCAGTCTTTACCATGGTTACACTGCCCAAAGTTTATTTACCAAATGTGCAGCAGTACAGCACACAGCAGCAAATGCAGCCAATGAAATGAGTTTAACTGAGAAAACATAAGAAAAATAAACGGACTGTGCTCGGCACTGTACATGCTAAGCAGCTCCGAGCTGCCGGAGGTCTCTGCCGCAGGTCTCTGCCGCAGGTCTCTGGAGTCACTCATACTCCTTTACTGCGGCTTAATTTAGACCCTCAACAAGCTTTCAGAAAGCTACACACACTCAGGAACCTTCGGCCGTTGCCACGGCGACCGGATATATCTGTCTGAACGAGAACACTTCATTTCATTCCTTGTTTCCTATTAAATTGGTTTGTTATTGAAAAGAAATTCAGACTGTCCCTTTTTCACATCCGTAAGCCGGCACTCGGGAAATGAATCAATAAAAGATTATCCTTCAGATAGTGAAGTGGGAATATCCGCCATTTTAAACGCCTCCCTTATTAAAGATGGGCTGCCCAGCAGCAGGGTTACTGCAGCGATGCTGTGGACCCGAGAGTAACCGTGTGCTTCTCCTGGGGAATGAAAACAAACAAAGCTGGCTTCATTTAAACCATGAAATGACCTCAGATGCAGAATTAATATGCTGGTTTTCCCTGCCTTGCGTTTCTAGCACGGCTTTCAAACTGCATTGAATTTCAAAAGCACATAATTCCAGAGAAAGAAAATCAAAATGAGAATAAACTACTTAACCCACACGAAAAATGCTCCGAGACAAAATGCAAACGAAACACTGAGTTTTTGCCCCGTTTTGGTTTCGCCTCCACTGCACATCAGCACTGCAGTCACAGTCAGCTTGCTTCACTGGCCACACTCGTGCCAGTACCGTGTTTCAGTGCAGTCCACTCCATGCTGGCTCCACGCCAAAGCGCACAGTGACTCCAGTGTGGGGTAGGAGATGTGATGCGGTGGCTGTAACGCGGCTGATGTGATGCAGCTGAGCAACTGATGTGATGTGGCCCATGTGAAGCAGTTGCTGTGATGCAGCTTACATGATGATGGCTGATATAACATGGATATGAGATGTGGTTGCTGTAATGCAGTTGCTGACGCAGCTAACGCGACGTGGCTGATGTGACGCGGTTGCTGTGATGCAGATGATGTAACACAGCTGATGTGATGTGGCCGATGTGATGCGGTTGCTGTGATGCAGATGATGTAACACAGCTGATGTGATGTGGCCGATGTGATGCGGTTGCTGTGATGCAGCTGATGTAGCATGGCTGAACAGCTGTGAGGCCGTAACTGTGCATATCATTAAAATGACATAACACTGACACACACATTAAAAGGAACAATAATTGCCTATTAATAATGGCGGACTTAATTCGTCCAAGCTTATAATAAAGAACTTATAATAATTATTAATTAATGAACCTGTTTACATTATAAATTGGATGGAATATAACATGATTCTCTCATTTTTGCTGTGTGAAAGGTGGAAAGAGACCCACTCAGGGAAATATTCAGCACTGACATTATTATTGTCCTTTTCCCCTCAGTCTGCCACGAAACCAGCCAGCTGAGTGACTGGCTCCCAAATCGGCTTGTCAGTAAAGAATTCATCGACCTGCTGCAGCACCAGATTCAGCATCTCCACTGCCTCGGATCATCTCGTTATGAGGAGATGTTTCCTCTGTTTCTTCCGTTTCCAGTTCATTGGCCGCGCTGAGACAGCAGAGTCACTGCAAACACTTAAATAAGTTCGCTTGGCAGCCCCTTCAGAAACCATATTAAGCAGCTTCTGAATGCCCCCCCCCACACACACACGTTCCTGTCATTAATTCCACACAGCCGCTCTGTTTTGCCATAAGAGGTACTTTATCCTGAGCAGAGCTTAACACCTTAATCAAATTAAAGTAAAGATAACGCCCCAGGGCAAGGGAATTCCTGTAACCAAAACCAAAACACATTTGGGGGGGAAAGGGGGGGCACCAAAACAGAATGACTGTGTCGAAGCTGCAGGCGAGGAGACCAACTCGCAGCGAAGCATCGGGGGAAGGTGCTGCTTTATCAAGGCTAACCCTAACAAGTGTTCATAATGAGGCTGACATTTCCCACGGCTTCCTGGGACTTTAAGGCCTGCTTGCTGAGCTGTCGAAGCTGCAGCAATGGAGACTGACTGAATCTGTGCCTTCAGCACTAACTCAGGCTGCTACGCTGGTTGACCTCCAGTGTATCCACACGGGAACAAAACACCATCATGCCACGCGATTTTATCATCCAGCTCATCGTCACGTTCAGTCTCAGTTTCTAGGAAACGGAGCTCCGCTAATCGGCACAGAGCAGGGCCCCAGGGCCCACCACTAACTGACACCTCGCTGAAACAGTGGGAACGCTGGCACGGTTACCATCGGAATGTCACAGGACGGAAACGCGCTTGTATGGGAGGAGGTGGAGATGAATATTTTGGTAGGATGAAGCTGAAACGAAACTATTAACGAAAACAATTTCTCTTGTGTTTGTCACATTGCAGCAAAATGAAAGAAGTGCAGCCATGACCTTGTTTCAAAGTCTCACTCATGGTTCCCGTTAAAGCAGAAATGACCCGAGGAGGGTATCCTAACTTTAACGAGCAGCACCCTCGCCTGGCCGTCTCCCCAATCACCCAGAGATACACAAACGGCACTGTTTGCATAGGGCAGAGGCCAAGTACTTCACTGATACTCAAAGCGAACAGAAGAAGTAAGAGTTGGGCAGTAAAGTGGTTCATTTTTTTAGTATACTTTGATCGTCGTTTGATCTTGGCGTGCTACTCCTTTTTGGAAAGCTTTATGTCTAAGTGATAACATATTAAAACTTCAGCACTAGGTAGATGTTAGGGTCTCAGAGCCAAAAACTGAACTGAAGCAAAAGTCTGATTTATTCGGCTAACTTTAGCTACTTTCATGGGATACCCCCTACGGTCTCTATTAGCTAGTTATTTATTTAGGTTTTGAAAAATCTGGGGGTCTCTCTGCTGGCTGGTTTCATGGAAAAGTGATATCTGGGGACGTTTTGATTGTGGCCTCAGAAACAGCAAACCCACCCCTGGATCGTAATCTTGCAGGTCCAGCGTGACCATATGACTGTAGCAATTGCTTACCACTGCAGAACCACCAACCGCACGCTTCATATTTTCATTTCCATTTTAATCTGCATTTCTACCCCAAGCAAAACATCTGCTCATCTTCCAAATTTACGTCAATGAATCCACAACATCCATGAAATGCATGAAAAGTATCTTTTTTTCCCAGAAATGTTACCCACACATACTGTAGCATCAACCCCAATAGCGGTGGTGTTTATTTACAATGCGGTTATCGTGAGGTCTCCTTTGCTCTAGGGCAGATACACTGAGATATGTAAAATCCAACGACTCCATTTTTAACTCAAGTAAACTTCCGGGGATGCTCTCTGTTCCTCCAGCCCGCTTGCGTTCGGAGGCAGCAGATCCATCAGGCGGATCCCACACAGGTTCTGGGAGTGCCGGTAGAGCACTGATGACTCTCTGGCATGGAGCTTCAGTGCAGCTACTGGCTCCAGAAAAGCGTGCCTGTACCTTCAGGGACACCCTGCTAGGAGACCAAAAATAGCCCCTGACTCCACGCCATGGGTGCATGTCGCCTGTACATACAGGTTGCCTTATATTTAACATGCTCCGAAGCCTCTGAGGGAGGCTGGCTCTTCATGGGTTATGACCATAACATCATGTCCCGGAAAATGGCAGGGTTACTGAGGGACTTTGCCAGCAGCAGAAGAAGAAAATGGACCTTGCACTTCAAATGAATAAACTTTATTGACCTCATTTCATAGAGCAGACACCTCTAATGGGGCTGGGATCCAGGATGAAGCAGGATGGGCCAACAGTGAACTGGGAACACTAGTTAAAAGCGAGGGGGACAGAACGAGTGCCAGTCTCACTTCGGCTGGGCACTGCAGTCATGCTCCTTGCGAATAAGCCCTTAATTATGGGATGGATTGCATTTTCCCTGCAAGGAATAGACAGTGCCATTTTTAAAATGGAATACAGGGCCTCAGACACAGTAATGGGTGATGGCTCAGGCTCAGGTCAGGCTGAGACGCTGCTCTCGCAGACATTTATCTGGATGAGGTTTGCTATTACGACTGCAGGAAGACATTAGTGTGAGTACACCGAGAGGGCGGGAGCTGGGAGTGGCGCACACACACACACACACACACACACACCTTTTCATTATTCCCTATAATCATATTTCCTACAGGAAAGTCTACAGCAATCACGGAGGATGAATTTACAAGCTATGTTAGGCTATAGTCGGGGCTCCGGGCAGACGTCAGGGGCCCCGGGCAGACTTGAGGACCCCTCTTATCCTCAGGAAAAACAGAGCAGTTAGTTCAATGGGCAGCATCTAAGTGTCCCTGCTGATGTCAGCCTGAGGCTTCCAGGTAAGTTAATCCGCTGTTGACAGCCATGATTTCCTAAGACAAGTAGAAATCATCCATCTGTTATATACTCATCGGATAATTTATTAGCTACCCCTACATAGGGCTCATTCCTCTCTCCATTATCACGTCAAGGCTGGACGTCTGGAGATGTATTTCTGCTCTTTTTGGATTTGGGTCCATCCTGTCAGTTTCCTGATAACAAACCAGTCCATTCTCCTCTGATCTCTCTTTTTAAATGATTCTGGCTACAGAATTGAGACTGATTGATGTTTTCAGTTCATAACACCATTCTCTGTAAACTCTAACCCAAGAGGCTACAGCAATCATACCAAGTTCAAAACCACTGAAATCGTGTCTTACAGTAGTTGTTCTAATGTGCAGTTAAACAGTAATCGAATCCCTTGACCTTGTCTGAGTCACAGTCACATGATTGGCTGTCTGGAGAAGCAGGCTGATATGTAGATAGACAGATGTGGCCCATACCTTTGAGCTGATGGAGTTCAGGTGAAAACCAGGGAGCAACGTAAGGCAGCAAGACAGTCCGTGTTCTAAGAGGAGCCAGAAAATTTATAGCAGAGGATAAGAAAGAATTATAATGTTCCACTAATTTTGTTGGTGGAAGGGAGACTAGGGTAAGACTCATTTAAACTAACCAAGTTTTCTGAATGGACCTTCTTAATATTACAAAATCACATAATGCATGTTGAAGCTTTGAATTCCTGAGTGGAAGCCATGAGTCAAATAGCACAATTTAATGATGAGAAATAGGTAAATCGACAGACGTTAGACTGCAGGGTGAGACAACAGAATTTGTTATGAGTTCGGAAGTTCACATGTTGAGTCATATCACAATCTAGCACTGCATAAATGTGTTTGATATACCTTACTAAAGTGTAAGTTGAAGTCTCCCGTTAGGGTGGATGAGAGTCCTTAGATGTACAATATAATAAAGCAACAATCGCAGGTCCACAGAGTCTGACACCAAGCAGCTCAAAGGAGGACTGATCAGCAAAAGAGAAGGGAGATGTTGGTGTTTGATAAATCAGCACAAGGCCGCATCCACGCCCCTCCTCCACCCCCCAGCGGAACGGCATGGTTTCATTGTCTTGCTACCAAGTTTCTGTGAAGCATAATAAGTGCAGCTGATAGTCTGAAATGAAATCGCTACGCAGTGGAGCTTTGTTAGTAACAGACCAAAAACCCAACGCGCAGCTCAGGTACATACAGTATACCCCATAGATTTCACCAGAGGGGTGAGTGAACTATGGCTGACACTGTGGTCAACAGTTACTGGGAGACAGCGATTTATAGACCAAATGGAGTGAAGAACCTTACTGTAACTGTTATCCATGCTGAAGTGGAAATTTGAGCAAGATCCACGAGGGATACAACGTGGACGCCGGAAAATTTCGCGGTGCAACAAGAGATCAGCAGGTGGCTCACAGTTTCCCCAGAGTCGATACTGTCTGTCTGGTTAGCAGATAAAGTGTGTCTGCTGAGCGCTTCAGCAGAGTAGGAGTAACGATAGGAGCCTGCACGGTGGACGGTGTAATCTAGGACAGCAGTCTAAAACTGATCACAATACACTCGTGTCAGTCTGTTTTAAAACCTCAGACAAGAAGTAAAGCAAGATAAACCTACAAACAATGCAAAGCAGCAGCCTCTACACGCCAGAGTTCCCTCATTGGGACAAAGCCTTCAGCGTCCTTCCCCTGCACTCCTCATTGGGACAAAGCTTTGACTGACAGCAGTGTGGTTTGACTGGGGGAGTGACACCACAACTGGGAATTAAAAGGAGGTGGGCGTGGCCCTTATCAGTCTTCTCCGGACTCTACCACCTTAATAGGATGGGATGAATATTTAAATATGATAACTCCATAGCTTGTCAGTTTTGTCTAAGAATGGTGTCGGTGGTGTTATCTTCAGATTTTTTCAGAGGAGGGGAGCGTGAGAGGCTGCAAACCCATTTGTGCTCTAGAGTGAGGGTTAGGAGAGCAGCGAGGAAACGTCATCTGGCAGGGAAACGTCAGACACAACTCCGCGGCGTGCAGGAGCCTCTAAGGTGAGGGCCTCACTCTCAACACAGCTGGCACATCTTCCTCCTCCTCCTCGCTCCGCCGCAGAGAAAGGCGGCACCATCGTCATTACCAGTTTCTTTTTCTAAACCTCTGGTTGCTGTGTTTGCTCAGAAGAAGCCGTAGGCTATAAGCAGCAGTAAAAGAGGCAGGCGGAGCTGCACCCTAATCATCTGGAGGATCCGGACAGAGACAGACGGGCCAGTGGGCAGCTGTAGCTCTGTGAAGCAGCCGTCCGCCTGCTTACGGATGTGACCTGACAGCCCCGAGCCTCAGCCACCGCCCTCCACTATCGCCCAGCCTGTCTGAGGCCAAGTAAGGCCCCGCATGGGGCTTCAGACCCCGAGTGACCGCCGAGGCTGCCTCGCTTGTAAGTGTCTGTAGGTAGCAGAGTGACGCTGCATTTCAGGGACAGCTGGCGTCAGGTAGAGGCCCTTCTCCATACCCACAGGCCGCACTGTGATGGGGAGGAGTATAAGGGATGCTACTGCGAGTAAGGTAGGTGTAACTGGTCCAGAGAAAAAAGCAGACGATCGGGGTGGCGTAGAAGTCTCAGAGGAAGGGCAGTGTTCTGTACCCTGTGGGACTGAGGCCTTGGCCAGCCAAGCTGAACGCCAGCCGCCCACATGGTGTTCAGGTCTAAATGTGAGGATCTGGCCATTCAGCGTAATGAAGATCACTGCATTCTGATCACTCAGGCGGTATGTGACCCATGGCTCTCAGTCAGGCAGCCCAACATGACACAGAGAGCTGTGCGACGTTATGATCTGCGCCGCTAACGCCTGGGTTTTTAACTGCGATGTGCCAGTCCATTCAGCTGTAAACATTTGGATCCGATCCCAGGCAAAGCTGATAGGACTTCAAACAGAGCCGAATCAGGTACTCGGCACTCTTCCTCAGGGCCAAGTTCCTGTCAAGGTGAAGACAGCAGCCTGGAAGGTTCAAGGTTCTTGAGAGTGCAGCAGTATATGCCTGGTCTGATAGGCGAGGTTTAAAAAAATATGTTTCAAAATTCCTGAAAATAGAGCAGTCTGTTGGTCTGTTTGGTGAGCTTTTAAAAACATTTTTCAAAGTTCTCCAGACTATAGCAGTCTTTTTCCTGTCTGCTCTGTCTAAAACGTGCATTTTTGCATGATGCATAAATGCGCTTTGTTTCAGGTCAAACTCTGGCTGTTTTTCTTCACCACTCATCATTAGTTAACAAAATGATCTTCTAAGACAAGAAGTCCTGATCATGGATATATAGAATATCTACCAACGACAGTTTGAGAAGGATAATAATGGCAGAAAACAAGCTTCTTCCAAACAGGGAGGAATGAAATATTTTCACTGCTGTCCTTCTTCTGCTCAGTTACACTCTGATAGCACCCAAGAAATAACGCATCCATAAAAGTGACAGTCTGCAACGTTGGTATAATTAACGAAAATGAAAACAACATGATGTTTTAGCCGCAGGCTAAGGCTGATATTTCTGCATTTGCATTACATTTATTTAGCAGGGCTTTGCTCAGTCTTCTGACCATGGCATTTGAACCAGTGACCCCATGATCACAGGCACAGCATCCATGGGGCTGGATCTTCCTGATCATTAATAAGCATCAGCAGTGCAAGATGCATGAAGTTCGTTCTGCCCAAAAAGGAAATTTTTCCCTAACGGGAGACTCACAGTAGAAACATGTGAACCGGGACACGGCAGCATAAATATACAAGACGCCGGCTTAAATGTGTGTGCGGTGACAAAGGCTGCATGCAGATCGTGGGCATTATGGATACAACAAAGCATCTGCAAAAATCACTGGAGGGCCGAGCAGAGGCTTATGGTTGGCTGTCCATCAGCATTAGAAAGGCAGTGAGACACAATCAATAGCAGTAATAGCATAAGCAGTAAGAGCAGACAGTGTAATCGGTGTGCAAACCTTTATACGAAATCTATCTGGATAGGGCAGCTGGCCCCTGCCCACCTAGCACTTCTGCACAGACACAGGCGTCACGGAAGTGTGACGTCGCAGCACCACAGGGGACCATGCAGAGTGACCAGCGGGCTCTGGCATTAATGCACCGCGTTCGGGTCCTTTGTCACGTTCGGCTGAAGCTGCCTCTGCCTGGACATGAGCGGGACGAGGCAGAAGGTCGAAGGTCACCCCATGGACTTAATGAGCTCCTGTCACCTCGTTTATTCACAGTCACATGCCCGGGAATCACCTCGCAAAGCTTTGTAAGGATGACTGACGCAAGAGTAATTACATCTCTGCGTTATTAAAGTATGAAGAAGCAAAGCAGCTTCAGGCAAAGACGCCGCAGCCTTTCTCTGAGGTGTTTCCCTGCTGCACGCTGCCCCCTGCATGTCCACGCCTGCCTCAGCACCTTCTGGGTGGGATGTTTGCTCCTCTGAAACGCTGCCAAGCAGCATCGCGCTTCTCGAACATCACCATATGGGGGCGCTTGTGCGGCCAGGCTGGCTTATCGGAGCATGGATGGGGGTCAGGTGTGGAGGGACCCTCACTCAGGGTCCTGTTAGACATGGGCTGAGCATGACCCTGCAAGGTCGCCCCCTACTGTCAATCACAAAAAACAGCCTGCAGTAACAAACCTGCTGTGCTGATCACCAGCAAGCAGACAGCAACTCATCCGACCACAAGCGTCCTTCTTAAGGCAGCAAGGCTCAGAACCACACAGCATTGGAGGAGGAAGAGGAGACGCTATAGGAGGAAGCATTAGAAGAGGAAGAGGAGGCGCTACAGAGGCACCCAGCAATCAGTGTCAGTCCACCCACATGGCATCTGATGGGCACCCACTTGGCAAGCTCGTTTCACGTAGTCTCACACAGGGGGTACCAGTGGTGAAGCATTCGACCAGTACTGCTGGCATCCCATCAAGGGCCCATCAAGGGGGGGGGGGATCCGGATTCCTACCCTGACACCCTCCATCGGTGAGTCTCAGACACAGTTCCGGCACATATTAGCTCGCGCCTGGCTGAGGTGACAGGACTCACAGTGGGGATGCGTCGGTATGCTGTGCAGACAGGGCACGAGTGGCGAGGTCCTGCATGGGCACGGTCACCGGAGCACGACGCCAGCAGCCTCCGGGCAGAGCCTTCATGGTGACAGGGGCGTAATGAGGCGGCACCGCAGGGAGCGGGCGGCACGGTCCAGCGCGCCGAGGTGACACCAGCTGCTGCAGCATGACAGCCGGGCCGCCTGCGTGCCAGGCCCCGCCTTCTCCAGCGCAAGCACACTGCAGTGTAAAAGTCAAAGCAGGAGAGTCCTGAAACGGCTCACCTCACAAGACTTTTCCTAACTTGTCTTCAAGCTTCTCATGATTTGTAGGTGCAACACGAATGGGAGCAGGAGAGAGACAGTGAGAGTCTCTGCAGGAGAGCAGACCGGCACGCACGCCCTCCAACCACAGAACCTGCATGAATCCTACCTTCAAATGTAATTAGCAGGTTTTATTCAAAGTAATGTACATTTTTCTGAGAAAGTGGGGTCAGCCAGTCCCCAGAGCGATTGCGGGTTAAGGGATTTGCTCAGGGGGCTGACAGTGATATCACTCAGCCAACCCTGAGATTTGAACCGACGACCTTCTGATCACAGGCAAAGCCCCCCAGCACACTGAGCAGCACACACATGCAGGCAGCCCCCGTGCTGGTGATCTGCATCCTGGTCACAGCTTACGGCTCCCGCAGCAGGGGTCTCGTGCAGCAGGATGAGGATGAACGCGACAGGCGCTGGCGGTGACAGCAGGAGATGGGGCATAGCGACAGCGCAGCAGCCCAGATCCTGCCCCGGAGCCGGAAGCACCGTGGACCAGCAGGGGGCACACAAGGGCAAAGGCAAGGAGTAAACAGGGTCTGTCTGCATGGCTTTAAGTGGCACCGATACCAGTATCAAATGCAAAGAATGTTGAATGCAAAGGCTGGTCTATACATAAGCTAACGCATTTCACCAACTGATCAGGCGATCTTTAACTAAACGTGTTAGCATGCTGTACCTGTTATCACATGGTTGCCAGTCTGAATCCCCGGGTGGGGGAGTGATGTCAGCCTTAACCCCAATCGACCCAGGAACCATCTGAACCTGCTTATCAGTACTTTGATATCTGCTAAATAAGCAAGCATGTATACAAATGGCAGAATTAAGTATGCAAGTCCTTCAGAACGCTCTGCTGTTCTATACCCTAGATATATTTTCCTTTAATAAATAAGAGAATCAAAGCTCCTTAAAATGCTGCAAGAGATGAAAGCAGCTGAGGCACAATGCAAGTCTAGACATCATTACTGGCAGCTTGATTGTTTGGAAAAACAATTGCCACGCAAACACAACCTACAGTGAGTGTGAAACTGTATGGCTATCTAATCACATTTGGTGAACTTCAAAAAAAGTGTTAATATATCGTGCCAAAGGATTCATGAAGAACACTCAGCATAAGATTGCAAATGAGAATTTCTCATAAACAACCAATCAACACTTCATTGAGGGTGTGAAGATGCCGACGCCTGCACTTGGCATTCTCTAAGCGCTAAGACCCGTACAGCACATTGGCTGCAGCCATCCAAGCTGACTGCAATAACCATCTCATGTGGTTTCCCAGCATGTCACCAAAAAACACCTTTTTTCGGTAAAATCGCCTTTCTGCTTCCAACAACGACCACTTTGTTCCCACCAGCAATGCTTCTCCAGAAACATTTTTCATGTTACCATTATCATGCCATCTGGATCTCAAAATGACCATATCTGCCTGCACATGGTACTTAAAAACTTTCGCAAGCTTTGCTTGAAACATTGTCGACACTGCGATGGGTTGGCGTCCTGTCCTGGATCGATCCCTGTCTTGTGTCCATAGCCTTCAGGATGGGCTCCAGACCCCCCGCGACCCTCAATAAACGGTTCCAGAAAAGGAATGGATGGATGGAAGGATGATGGATGGATGGATGGACAGACATAGTCAACATACAAGCTTTTGTCCCTAGAGGACAGAGGAAAAGGTTACCCTCATGCCTGAAGCACAGCTAATGCTGAGATCCGTTCTCCATCAGACATAGCAGCTTTTGACACTACACCGAGAATTGGAGTGAATTTCATTCTAAGAGACAGTAAACTGCCAAGCTATCTCACTGTAAGCATTGCATCATGGGATGCGGGTGCCGGCTCTCTTGGCCAACTCATAGGACGATCGTAAATAAAAATGATAAACCGCAAGAAAAGAGAAGCGTCAGACTGATGTGGCTGGGGGGGGGGGAGGGGGGGTTTAGGGTGTTTACAGCAATCTGCTGCAAAGAGGTAAAGAGTGAGAAAGTGAGGAAACGCAGACGAGGTGATACACACACTATCCAGTGCATCTGCCGCACTTGGCTCCATGAAAACATCCGAACACAGCCGGGATAAGCTGGCGACTCCACAGCAGAAAGTGCGACCGGAAACAGGGCGCTAACTTCTGCCATGTGCACATTGCCCACAAACGAATGCCTGGCTCTGCACACAGGAAGCCGGTGCCATCCTACGCACGTCAATACCTGGGCTCTCATTTATCAATGTGTGCGTAAAATGTGCGTGTGTGTGCATCGCCAGGATTTATCACGCGTGCGTACCTCCAATATCGGTGCCTGACCTCACAAATGTTCTTCTGGATGACTGGGCAAAAACTCCTCCAAACACAGTCACATTTTGGACATCCTCCAAAATCCTGCGGAAAACCTCCCCAGATGAGTGGCAGCTGTTATAGCTGCAAAAGGGGGGGGGGGACTTCATATTGACGCCTGTGGATTTAGAATGGGATGTGATAAAAGGTCCTGAGGGTGTAATGACCAAGTGTCCCAATACCTTTGTTCATATACTTATATCCTTATTCTTGCTTGTAATATATTTTGCGCTATATGCGTGAGTTATTATTTTACTGCTCTGCATTGCTATTAAGAAATACATTTTAACAAGTAACCGACGGGGGACAAACTAAACTTCACGGAAAATAAGGTGGGAGTTATAGAAAGAATACAAACAAACAAACAGGTACTGTTTGGCAACCAGTGGCTGGTCAAAGACAGAGGAGCCAGTATGGGGACAGGAGGGAGAGGGCAGGGGGGAGAGGACAGAAGACAGGGGGGAGAGGGCAGGGGGGAAAGGGCAGGGGGCAGGGGGCAGGGGGCAGAGGACAGAGGGCAGGGGACAGAGGACAGAGGGCTGGGAACAGAGGGCAGAGGACAGGGGGTAGAGGGCAGGAGACAGGGGTAGAGGGCAGATACAGGCAAGCTGAAGTAAAGTCATAAGCACAGTTACGTAGCATACGATTTTTCACTTTGTGGCCAATTCTCTTAGTGACCTGGGGGACGCTTCCCAAAAGCATTGTTGCTAACAATGTTTAACATACAATTAATACATTTACTGGGAAGTAACAACCACATTTCCATTTAGACCTTTCAAAATCACCTCCAGAGCCATCTTTCCAGCAGACCCGCCCATCGCCAGATGCCCAGAGCGCCCAGGTGACCGAGTGCGTGGCCGCAGTGGTGTTTTCCTGGGGGAGGGCCTTAGAAAAACATGATCATTTTGTAAATTCCCCATTATGCCCATGAGCAACATCTGGCTGCATGGCTGGATCATGAACAGAATCGATACGCTTGAAGTATCGCTTAAGCATTACTGAAGTGTCTCTGGCTCTTGCCGTGATGCTTGAGAAAACCGCTGCGAGTGAGAACTGGCCTCGGTGCTCATGCGACATTTACCTCCAAGTGCACAGAGAGCCTGGCAGACACCTGGGAAGCAGGAAATGGTGGCAGAGTGAGGGCAGGTCAGAGCTCCCATCCCAGGTGTGGCCAGTTCCCGCGAGGCATCCCACACGATGTGTGCCACAGCCGATCTGGCCCTCTGAGCACGCAGGCTCCCCGACACACAAACCTCAAAGGCTGTCAAAACGACCGAAGAAGCAGGTTACCCAGATAAAAGGAGGGTTTTAAAAGCTCCTCTCCAAATCCCTTCTCCTGAGCGACAGGCTTCAGTGTAACATGTGCCTCTGCTGTCTGCGTTTCCTGTGCTCCGCACTCACAGAGGATGAGTGTCCAGCAGCATCCAGCCAGCTCTGCTCACCCCTCTCTCGGGTTTTAGACAAGTCTTCCACACGTTTTGAGCACTCCCCTCCCCCCTCGAACTCACTGCATTTTCAGGCAGCTCCAGGGTTTAACTCACAGACAAGGCCGCCACTGTCCATTGATGCATGCAGGGGATTACTGGAGTTAATTCTGATGTCTTACAGCGTGAAGACAGAAAGGATTCAGGCAGAATTACACCATCCTCCACTCAAAATATTTTAAAGGAGATTTCAGTCAGTAAATAGGTGCCTTTCTGAAATGCAGGGGATGGACAGGGTGTTTGTGTATGAAACTACTCAGTCAGCCAAACACCATTTTTCCATGTAGGGGCTTTCCTGACAGTGCTACTTAGAACGAAAATTGATTTAACACTGAGAGAACATGCGCACTGTGCACAGAGAGTGGGGATCACAATCGAATCTGCAGCCCTGCATTGGCGCCACCCCAGTGAGTAATAGCTGCTTTAACACTGAGAGAACATGCGCACTGTGCACAGAGAGCGGGGATCACAATCGAATCTGCAGCCCTGCACTGGCGCCACCCCAGTGGCCAGCACCATTTATTTGCAACGAGATCATAGTTTAAACAAACACACATGGAAGAAAATGGCTGCAGTGGTTTCTGCTTGAGTAGTATGGGAAGGTGAACCCTTCACCATGCATGTACCATCAGCATAGCTGCCATCTGCGGTCCCAGAAACATGGAAGCAACACCAGGGCCGACGTACTGCCAGTGAGACTCTTGCCAAGCTTCACTGTAACTGCCACAGGATGAGAACCCCAGCTACTCGCAGAGCAGTATCATGCAATCACTGCAAGCAGATGTACAGCTAATCAGCACGAGTGTGCATTATGCATGCACAGGCTCCCAGTGAGGGTGGCACATCGGCTGTGCTCACTGACTCTCTGTAGACCCCTTGGTCCCTAACGGCAGGCACCCCACCTTCAGAAGGGGAGCCCTTCTCTGGATCTTTAACTAGATAAGGAGGGTCTGGCATTTTAAATGGATCGGTTTGTTTATGTTGCTGATCCTACATAAATTTCCTTCAGGGGCAGAAATAAGCTTGAAAAGTGAGACGTCTTAACTGGCTCACCATCATTCTTGCAATACTTCTGTCCTGAAAAAATTGACAATGCAGCCCCTGGGCCCACAGTACAGCAAGTACTCAGTCATGGCTATAAAAAGTTATGGGACATAGGAATTACAGGAAAAATATACAGAGAGGATACTGTAGGTCTCCTTAATTCAAAACTACCAGAAGGAAAACACAGGCACTGTTTCAAAGCACATGTGCATTTCATGTACTGTAACAAACGCCAGTAGCTTGTTAAGTGAAGTTTGTACACTATAACATAATTTTACATGGCAGTAGACAGAGATGCTTTTGAACTAGAAAATACTCCATTGCAGGCGATAACTGTTGGTCTTTTACAAAGTGGATCCGTGGAGTGAATTACTTAGCAGGATGCTTTTTGTCCTTTACGTTAAATACTGTTGTTCACTTAAATAAAATACTACTGAGTTTAATTTATGCCCAACAGTATCTCCATTTCCAAAGACAAAAAGATTTTTGTAAAATATGATTTTAAAGAAACCAAATCAGGTTGTTCCAGATGAGAAGCTCATGGTAACAAGTCGACTGGTTTCCCAGTTTTGGCAAAAAGCGAAGTTCTCTGCTTTGCAGTGACCCTCGATGCCTTTGTTCTCCCTGCCAGCCATCATGTCAGCGTTTGATTCCCAATCAGCCTCACAGGGCAGCTACAGAGCTGCTGGGTCTGGAAGGAATCGACAGAAATGAGACGATGGCGTGCCGCTTCTGTGTGCCGGCCGACAGCCAGAATCATTACCCTCATTAGGACATTATTTACCACTTTGTAGACGATGCACTTGGAGAGTTGGCTTATTGCCTGAGCATTCCACACTGTCCAAAACATAAGAACAAAAGTAAACAAAGGGATAATGCGCAGGCCTCTAGGAACCTCTATGGTGTCTTTTATCAGACATATACTACATACTACAGTGATCAGTGCCAACTGGGAGCAGATTGCCTGCAGTGGACCGAAAGCACTGTACACACTGGCTTTGTGTTTGTTATGAAGTAAAAGCCCAAAAAACTGGTTGAAAGATAATTAGAAATAGAAACACAATAACCAGACATGCTTGGTGACTAAATCTATGAAAACTTAATTAGGTTGTTGTGGAGATGCATATGTTGTAATGTCATTATTATTGACGAGGCGCAATTGTCTGCTTTGCCACTGTCAGGAGGCATTCCCATCATCATTCCCATCATCATCATCATCCCTTCTCTTCACCTTCACCTTCACTCGATATACACTAAGCCAACCATAAAGCATCCAGCACCTGGGACCATTACATCAAGAAAATTAAAAGCATGGAACCAAGTACACCTCCATATATCACAGCAGGGGAGCCCGTCCCTCGGCGGATGGGGACATACCCGCCCGGGCCTTCTGTCCCTCGGCGGATGGGGACGTACCCGCCCGGGCCTTCTGACCCTCGGCGGATGGGGATGTACCTGCCCGGGCCTTCTGACCCTCAGTAGATCAGGACCTACCTGCATCGCTGCACTTCTGGCTCAGAGCACAGAGGCAAAAAAATCAATGCTGTCTACAGCTGAGATGGGACTCATTCAATGGCTAAATACCTCCTTCAGGCCGGCAGGTGTCTTTAGTGTGAACATTATAATCATCATTTGCATCATACCAGGTTTATTTAAACCAGAGCTGGGTACTTTGATTTGATCTGTAAGGATATAGTCCACATGAAATCAGGTTGAAGCGTGAGGCAAACTCAAGCATAATAATTTATGTTCATTAGCGCACAAATGGGTTGCCAAACTGAACAACATCTACACCACAGGGAGAGGGACAGAGAAAATCTCAGTTTGCTGTGTCCTAAAAAGTGCTTAGAAAGGTTACCATCCATCACACAGCAGCAATGAAACAATGAATCATTTGTTTCAGGTAATATTTAGGCTGATAAATACAATACCACTCCGAGTGTGGAGGGCTTTGTGTGCCGTAATGATCCATAGAGCTATGTTGTATGGGGCTTCTCTTGGTGAACATGGTGGGATGACCAACTATGGTCCAACAACGACTCGCGATAAGAGGTACCAAATGGAACAAACATATACTAGCCAGAACAGGGCTACTTGGACCAAGCCCTGTGCCAGGCCTCAGGGTAGTATTCAAAGGCGAGTGCCTGAGGTCCAGGCCCATGTGACCCAGGTAAGCTGACCAACCACAAGGCAAAAGGTGGGGGTTCAACTGGGCAGCAGACATCAGATGGGAGAACCCAGTGGCATTAAACCTTAGCCGACTCCTCTCAGAGGCTGACGACACACTTTGGGAATCTTCTAAGGATTCCAGCTGGTCAGCTGCCAGGGGAGCTGTGAAATGGACATGGCCTGCTGAGCAGAGACTCCAGGGACGATACTGGACACACTGGAGGTGCAGTATTCCATCTCTGCTTAGGAATGTCTCCGAATCCTCCTGAGAAAAAGACGTTTGGGCTGAGCCGCTCGGTTGGCTGTCATGGTGACCCTCAACAGGAAAGTGATGATAAATACTACACCCAAATCATACATTATATGGGGGCTAAAACCCCTGGATTATTCCACTGAAGAAAGATAAAAGACACTGCAATAAATTATTATTTCAAAAGAAGGAGCTACGGCAATCAAATAATAAATATTTAGAGTCACCTTGTCACTTTCTACATATTATTTATATTTTCCACAGTGATTTCTGTTCACATCAAAGAGGCCTAAAAATCAGCTGCCAGTCGTCACGGGAGAATCAAATCTGGACCGATATGAGCTCATTCAAGCTTTGAACGGGTGGAACAGCAGGGGGGCGAAAATGGGAAGCTTATTTAAGTCAGAGTCACCTCATCTGGGGCATGGTGGTCGGGGGCCCGCAGCTGCGACACAGAAGCATCACTAATGACTGACGCTGATATTTCTTGCCAATCAAAGAGCCACAATGAACTTTATCAGCCTTAAAATGAGCTGCTTCATTAAAAGCAGGAATGGCTTGGAGATCTGCACAGATGGTGCCTCAAGCAACGGCAGCGAGGTTATCGAGGAGGATCCTGAGCAAGGCGCCTCCCTGAGGCAAAGACAAGGAATGCAGAAAGCAGGCGAGAGCTGCCTTCAGGCAGCTGATAATCCCAGACCTGCCAGGTGCCTTCTGAAAAATTCCTGCCATGCAGACAGTCAGCTTTCATCCCCCAAACAGAGATTTGGGGCTCATCTCAATGCATAAGGAACTTCATATATCACACCAAACCCTGGCTTTTGAAAAATGCCCTTTTCTGTGCTGTAAATTGCAGCTAAGGCACGAGACGACACACACCACTACTGGGGCTGTCACCTACTCTCCTTCAGTCAGCACTTTGCACGTCTGGCTTGGTCTGGAAATTCACAAACAGATGTCACTGTATCACATGCAGGAATCCATATATGCCATGGAGGGGCTGTCATCTTCTTCAAGCTAGTCTTTTGTCGCATATACTGTATGTGCCACACGCCATGCTGGTCAAAATCATGTAGTCACTTTTGAGCAGGGAAACTGCCATTCTCCCATTCTCTGCTGTCACTACACAAGGGTTTCAAACAACACCCAGGTCAAGAGCCAAGCTCATCTTCAGATTTGGACCGTTTCATTTATCACTCTCACGAGAAGTGGCCCTTTAAGTCGTGTTAGACCACGGAGTTGCCCGTCCTCAAATTCATTAGTGGCTGTCTGCAGTTCAAATGCATCCTTTATCTCAGGAAGTTGTCAAATATACAACAACCCTGAAGTACTCTGTTAGAAATATGTGTAGCTCCCAAAAAATTCTTTTAAAAGGACTTTTTTGGTGCAATGAGAAATGCCCGAAATCTCCACATGGAGTAGCAGAATGCTGTCCTGCCCATACTGTGTCCTTAGCACATGGCAATCATTTTTTAGCCATCTTGCTGCATTATCTGGCATCTTCATGGCAAACCGAGGGATCATTATGATCACGCTGCCATTTTCAACGCAAATTACAATAAATTTGTTTCTATACCAATACAGTATTTTAAGCTGTCACAGCTGACTGCACAATATTATGTCATTAACCTCTTTGAAGCTTAGGAGGCAGATACGACATACATAGACTCAGATCGTGCTGCATATGTGTGGCACAGAGGATTTGGGCGCCGTGCTTGTAATCAGAAGGTCACCGATTCAAATCCCTGAGTCAACAGTGTGAGCACTGTCACCATCAGAACCCTGAGCACGGCCCCTAAGCCCCAACTGCTCAAGGGACTGGATCTCCCTGCTTTCTCAGCAAAAACAAAATACTTCACTTTTGATAAATAATTGAAAAAATGTTATCCGAACTTGTCATGAGTGGCCCTTCTGACCTATTTGCTATAGGCGATGCCTCTGATACCTGGTGCCACGTTTTTTTAAAGCAGAGGGCACGCTTTTCCCACGCAGACGCAGCCCACAGCGTCTCAGAGTATGAAGAGGCCGCCTGGAATCTGCAGGAACCTTAACAAGGTCTGAAACATGAAGGCCACGGGGTTCCGGTTCCTTGGATCCTGGATGATATGTGGTCTGATGGCGGAGGATTCCTGGGCATTGAGCTTAAAGTCCCCCAGTGAGGTTACAGATGGATTTAAAGAGGACATGGACTTCTGCTCTCCTGCTGGTTCAGCAAACAGAGCAGGATGATGGTGAGCATTCCGCTTAAATCACAGACAGGAAAACACAGAGAGAAATGAGCACTGAGTAACGAAGAACCGATCATGAACCGCACACACCAGAGCTGCAAGCAGCCCAAAGAGGGCTTTCCATTAGTGACGAGAAAGTGGGAGGGGCATGTAAGAGAGGAGCTGAACGCTTCCTGGATGCTGCACCGCTCTCTGCATGAGCCCATTCTGCCAGGGTGTTGGATGGAACCAGGATGGAGGAATCAATCAAGAAAAGAGAGGCTACGGGAGACCTGAGTGACAGGCTTCTGCAGACATTTCAAGTCATCAGAGACAATAGACCAAGATGAGGAACCCACTCACAGCGCCTTTCACAGGACGGGTTCTGTAACTACAGAGTCTCTGTTTAAGAAGGTGACCAAACAGATAAGGCCCTCAGCACTTGCACACCCTGACACTGACCCACTATACGCACAAAAATAGTAAAGAGTGAATAATCTTCTAGGAAATTTTTATTATTTCTTGGCAAACTCCCCATATTACTTCATCTTGCACTCCTGTGCAATTGAGCTGGAAAGTTTAACTTTGCAATGAATCATATCCTTTTACGGATTTTCCTGTCAAAGCCAGATAAAATTAAATACTAATAGTTGCCTTTGAAAAAGAGAATGCTGTTTTCTGTTGGGGGAAAACCAGCCTGTTGATGACTGTGAGCTTCAGCATTGAACAGTGTCACTGGTACGAGCATGAGGGGGAAATGGCCCAGCACGAGCCACCTAATGGGAGAGCCAGCCGACAGCCAGATGCATTTATAGACAGATAAAGGACCCCCCCCCCCCAGCTGAGCGGCAGGTTGGTATCTCAGGCCTGCTCTGTGTACAGTCTGTTTTCCCAACATGCCATGACTTTATTCCAGCACTCCAAAGACACACAGTCAGGCTGATTGCTGTCTCTGCCCTAAGTGCACGTGCCCCGCATTTGTAACAGCAAAACAACATCCCAAGGACAATTCAAAGATGTGATCTGTAGTGTTTTAACAATGCAGGTTCAGTTCAGTGTTGCACTGAAGCTACTGATAAAAGACAAAAGGCATGTGCTGCAAGGTGACCCTGGTCTGGAAAAGCGTTGGAAAATGGGTGGATGGATGGATGGATGGATGGATGGATGGATGGATGGATGGACGGATGGACGGATGGACGGACAGACGGCTGTCCGTCCAGGCCAATGGGTTAACAAAGAAAGTTGAGTCTGTCAGTTTCCTCCTTTGTACTCGTTTCTGCAGAAAAGGGGCCTTGATACCATCAGAGCCAATTAATTTCACTGCACTTTTCAAGGTACCGGGTGACACAATAGACTAGACAAGTAGGTCTTTATTCTAGTCCTCATCACAAGCCGCCCTCAAATCCATCCCAGCTCCTAAATTGCAGCTTTAAAACGTGAAATTTACATCAATATTGCAGCAAATTTGAAGCACATGTAGAATTTATTCAATGTTTTTAATCAGCCCATGTTTAAAGCACAGATGTCGACATTAATGCCATCGCTGATGATATCAGTTAGCTGTCGTTCAGTAAGATAATTACAATCATCAAGTCCTCAGGGCAAGCACATAAGTGACTATTTAAATCTGCAAAAAGACACCTGCACTTTCCTCGAAATTTATTAGTTTTATTTTAATACTAGATTAGATTCCTCTACCTGGCACAGTGATTTTCTTAGTTTTACCTTGTTCAGAACAATGTTTCCATTCTACATTAATATACTTCTTGTCCAGGATGATGTCATGGTGAGTCCAGAGCCCAACCCAAGCAGCCCTGAGCACTGGCACTGCCTGGTCAGGATGCCAGTCCATCACAGGACACAGGGTAGGAGAGATTTGATCCTTAGAAGGGCAGGGGTTACACTACTACCTGTCATGCTCCATCTCTGTCTGGCCAGCAGATGGAACTGTTGTGCCCTTTCACTGGTGTCTACCCAAACTGTTTTCAATCCATTGTTAGGTGGTTATTGTTATGGCCAACCTGCCCCTCATGTATTTACACAGCAGTGATTATACGTGCCACTCCGTCCTGTGTTCACCAGTCCTGGCATTGTTGCTACCCACTAGTCCGTGCTCCTTGCAGATCTTCATGAGGACCTACTCCCGTCTGAAACTTGACTAATAGACCCCTTCGGAGGTATCTCTCACAATACTGCTGTCTCTGGGGTTTTTACTTCTCCCCGCCACGACGGACATGACATTACCCACGGAGCCACAAAGAAAATATTAATATTTAATAAAACTCCTTCATTCATTTGACATCGAATGAATTAGAGCATGTAAAGCAGGTTTGGATGACTGTGTCACCAGCTGGATCGTGGTGTGTCATTCAGCCATACTGCCTTATATCCAGTAACCCTATCTGAATCCAAATGGGTGGACTTGATGGTGAGGCTCAGCATTTGTCCTGTTGCCCAGTGGCCGGACTTGATGGTGAGGCTCAGCATTTGTCCTG
>JABJVP010000061.1:31832257-31844032 GCA_026770825.1 Brienomyrus longianalis | reverse complement strand
GCCCTGTGATGGGCTGGCCCCCCATCCTGGGTTGTTCCCTGCCTCGTGCCCATTGCTTCTGGGATAGGCTCCAGACCGCCCGTGACCCAGTAGGATAAGCAGTTTGGAAAATGGATGGATGGATTGCTGGATGAGTACTGCCTTTGGATTTCATAGTTCTACTGAGTTACTTTTCTTTTCATTTGGTTGCTTTCCTCACACTCACTTTCCTCGCAGCCTTTCACATGTGTGCTGAACATCAGAAACAAAACCAGTCTTATCACCAAGTACATATGCATGCACAGGGAATGCAGCGTGGAATGTCAGTGCAGTCATTTAAATAAGGGAAACATCACTAAAGACGTAAACGATAATGACAGTGGATACAACAGAATCATCTGGAAATCTGGGTGATAAAGATTAAAAGTTAAAACTGTGCAAAGTGCAATAAAGACAAACACAGTAAAGAGTGGAAAAATTTTATAGCTAATAAATAATAACTGGGACGTACAGAACTTGATGTTCTTCAGGAATTTTTAAAAATGACTGACTTTCTGCCCCCAGTGTCCCTGTGCAGCTGCTGAGAGCAGCACAGCGGCTGTCTGTGCCTGGAGTTCTTTAGCTAGTGTTTCTCCACGAAGCAGTTTCAATGGCCCTCTACGCTCACAGAGAATACATCTGCATCTCAGAACAGCTCCTTCACGGCAGCCGTTGACTGATTAACACATTCATCTGTCTCCTGCTCTTTGAAGAACTGGCCAAAGAAGCTCCTGAATGTCATAATCCTGTGGTGAAAAAGCTGAAGGCTCAAGTGACAGCAAACAGCGTCCTCTCCGACTCTCAGCACTCCTGCGCAGGCACTGCAGGACCGGTGCTGTCGGAAAACACACTGGTAAGTGTGCATCTCAGTGCCGACGCCATCTGCTCCGCGTGTGAGGGGTGAAGAGGACGGTCCGCCGGAGACAGAGAGGCGGGGCGGCAGCTATCCACGCAGTACCTCCAGAACTCCACTAGATGGAGGCAGCTGTTAAAGATCAGTGCTTTTTCCTTTCACAGCACATGCATGCAAGCTGGTTATATTCAGTACAAAGAAGGAAAAGACCAGTCTCTCCTTCCTACAGCTGGGGACCATACAGCAAATCTGCACGCACAGCAGTGCAGGAATGTGGTCTCTGCATGTGCACAGGGCCACCCAACCTTCTTCCAGTAGAGCATTTGAAGAAACGGTCTGACCATTTCCATGTGTGACATAAAGAGTGATCTGCTTGTGACCTGCAGAGAAATTAGGCCGACTTTGCATATAAGTGTACAATACATAAAAAAGGGTTAGAGACAAGACTGCGACATCATCCGGGACAGTGACTGCATTGGGGGTCAAATGTCACCAATAGGGCTACAACAACTAATCGATAATGGTAATAAAAACAGTGGACAACGCACTTTATCATCTATTGATTGTATTTTTGCAGTTTGCTATATAAATTGCATATAATGACATCACCCTCTAGCTAGATTAATATTGGTGCATTAAGCCAGTTCATTTCCCTTTTCCACATGGTCCGTGATAAGCCACTAGACCAGGAGAGGGCAGTGTTGTCAGATTTGGTGGGTTCCCACCCAAATGGGCGGTTTTTAATTTAATTTTGTGGATTAAAATTGCTTTGGCCGGGTTTGCATGCGGGAACATTGAATGCACAGTGAGTTTGCTGGTGCTTGTGCAAAGAGGTGAACAGATCATATTGTCGTTGGAATAGTGTTAACTTATAGACTGTACTATGCTGCAGTGAAGACACACCCCATGGGGCAGAGGAAAGGCCCCTAGTATCTGAGACATGTGTGAAGTGTTGGTGATAAAGGAAGCTTTGTTCCCAAAGATCACGTGACAGTGTGGCTGTAGGTGAGGCTCTGCAGCATCGCTTCCATGCGGAGCTGCGATTTGGCCTGGAGCAGCGCATCCCTGATTTTAGTGGCACAATAAGTAATCATGGCAATTCAAAAGCTGAACTGTTGATCAAATATTTTGGGTAGTTTCATGCGTTTTACTGGTTTTTGGGCTGGAATCCATCAGTTATATCTGGTAACAATGAGAGAAGGCAGATGTTGCGACAAACACAAATACATGCAGTGTAATGAAATGCATAAACTTTTTTTTGAACAGTTTTAAGGTTGTTACTTGGGTGGGTGGTGTTACAGTAATACGGCATACCGCAGCATTTTCACATCTTGGTGACAAAATTAGCTGGGACCCCCCCCTCCCACCCAGACTTTTATTGCCAAGATTTCAAATGCTGCGATAGTGTTGATTTTGAAAATAGCATCACAGTACAGTATACCGCAAATACAGTTGATAGCGAGCTAAATATGGTGGAGACAGTGGATCTTTGTTTTTATGTCACTTTATCCCTTTATACAATATGAAACTAGGCGATATGTAGTAAGTGACTGAATTAGTGCAGTGATAGTGCAGTAATAGTGTAGTAAGGTACGTATAACCATCCAGGGATATGGGGGTGTTTTAAATGCAAATGGATCCGGGAAAGAATGTTCAAACATGTAGACCAGTGGTTCTCAAACTCGATCCTCGGGACATACTGCCCTGCTTGTTTTCCAGCTATCCCTGCCCTACACACTGCTGATTACCTGGATCAGGTGTGTTCAGTCAATCAGAAGCTGAAAGGCAGCTGGGACTTGTGTGTGAGGCAGGGATAGCAGGAAAACAGGCAGGGCAGTGGGTCCCGAGGACCGAGTTTGAGAACCACTGATGTAGACTAACATCAAACTGCTGATGAAAATACCAGAGCAGGAAGACAAAAGGTCTTTCCTACGAAAACCCTCAGCAGTCTAATGCTGGATAGAATTCTGTTTTCTGCTTTCTACAGAGCAAAGACCTCATGAAGCAAATGGACATATCTTAACACAGCATCACCTACAAGTGTACACCAGTGTCGGGGAAGTCACTCACAAAAATAATCTATTAATGACAGGTGAATAGAACAGGTCCAGAAAGTACAAATCCAGACCAAGCTTTTGTTTGAACCAGCTACAGTAGTTGAGTATGTAAATGGAGAGTCACAGACTACTCAGCTGGTTGCATCTGTTATGAAAGTGGACAGACAAATTCATCCACTTTAACATAAAGCTGACTAGCTATATTAGTGAAATGCCACTGTGGCATCAGCCTGTGGAGGCCCCCAAACCTCAGGGAAAATAATCAATTAGAGGACCAGATATCACTTTCAAGGTGGAAATGGTGAAAATGAAGCTCATGTTTAGACTGGCTTATGTCTCCGCATGTCAATTTGTTTATAATTTCATTTTTTTATTAGACAGCAAAGCCCACTTCCTGTCCCTGTTCTGAACCCTCCCCCCCCATGCATCGGGTATGGAGTTGAAACACCTGTCTATTTCTTCTATCAAACAGCAACTTTGCTCAACATGACTTCAAACTCCATCCGCGAGTCTCCATACCTGCTTTTTACACACTGACCAATCGCACACAGGGCAACACATCAGCCTATAAGAATGGCTTATGGTTAGGCATCAGCCTATAGAAATGGGTTTGGGTTAGGCATCAGCCCATAAGAAAGGACTGTGAACACATGGTGTATTGTTGTGAACAGCATTCAATACATTACCCTGAATAAGGACCTGCATGCAAGTAGCATGACCTCCTAGCTGTGCCTGTAGGTCCAAGTTGATTCTAGTTTTGAAGGCTGACCATGAGCCATGTCACTGCTGTGTCCTGAGCATAGACTCCATAGACTCCACACTCTGCTTTAGATTAAAAAGTCTGCAAAAAAATTGACATGCAAAGAGACACTTAACACTAAATGTTTTAGCTGGAAGAGCCTTTCTGCCCCGTCCGCTGGGTTTAGTCAGGGCTGCCTGTCACCCACAGGCTAAGATGGTACAGCCTGTAGGTACGTTTTCTGAAGAGTGTCTGTGACATTAACATGGGCACTGGCAATATCACCACTGCCACCCATCATCTCTGCAGACACATTCAGCAATATTTCAGCTAATGCTGGCATCTGTAGTACTAACTGAAACCTAAGAAAGGTCAGAAGGTCGGCCCCTTTTGTACGGTGAGAACCCAGGCGGCACTAAACAGACACTGTATCCAAAGTGACGTGCAACTGGGAAGCAGGATTGGTCAATCCCTGGAACAAATGAAGAGAACATTTCCAAACTCATTTTATTGTTGTTTTTCAGATGAGACTGCCAGTGTCCCCCTTGGCACATTTTGCATCTGGTGGGAGGGGAGGGGCTTGGTATATTTTCCAAATCACAATCCACCATTCAGTTAGCTACCCATGAAATGCAACACTATCTGTCAATCATCTCCTGAGACCAACATGGGAACGGACGGATCTCGAGCACCTGCATACAAGCGATGACTCCCTGCCCTGGAGATAACCTATGAAAGGAAGCATGGAGTGGATGCTTCTGGAAAGGGTCTCTCTGACAGCCCAAGGTCGGTCAGGAATGTGAAGATTTTACGCAAAAAGTTGACATCTTAACTGAAACGTTTAGCACTTCTCTCAGGTGGTCCTCCTGCAACACTGTGTTATCAACTTGCTTGGCATAACATGGGCTTCTCAAGGTGAAGGTGCATGAAATGTGTGACTAAACACAG
The DNA here is from genome assembly GCA_026770825.1 of Brienomyrus longianalis. Taxonomy (NCBI): domain Eukaryota; kingdom Metazoa; phylum Chordata; class Actinopteri; order Osteoglossiformes; family Mormyridae; genus Brienomyrus; species Brienomyrus longianalis. Next base: position 31,839,417 of record JABJVP010000061.1, on the reverse strand, counting down.
GAGTTTAACCCCATTTATCTGAGATTTGTGATATCAGAGTATATCCCCATTTCTCAAAGCAGGTCATCCACCTTTCACTTCATGCTCTGCATTGTGGACAGGGTCGCCCCATTTCCCACACCACATTACATACTGCTGAGTAATAAATTTTTGTTAATTCAAACGTTTGAAGATGGGATTTATTTTACGTAATACTATGGACAGGGGATAAGCATTCAAATAATTGCAGCCCTTCTGGGACGGCACCTGCTACATGATCAATGTAAGAAGGAGAGAGTATATGAATGAATAAATGCATAAATGCAATGAATATGCTACGACTGCAATTTTAAGTCCAAAAGTCTAAGTCTAAAATGTTCTGTTTCTACGCAAAACAAAATATCTGCGGTTTTATTTCATGTATTTATGTATGAATGAAAATCATTCAGAATCACATTATGAAATTTGCTGCTGGTCTCTGCCAACTTAAAAACTGCACTGGAGGGTGAAGGCGATGGAGGAAGAGAACAGCGCAGCGGAACGAAGCGGCGGATCTGCGCGGGGATGCCGGCGCTCCGGCACCGTCGCAGGATCTCCTGACAGCTCACTGTTAGACGCTCGCTATTTTTAGCCAAGTGGCGCTGTTTCTCATCCTACAATATTCGTCTTACATGCAGCGCGGAATAAAACAACCCGAGAGCTGCCTCTCCTAAAATAAGCGCTTGTCGGTGAACGGTGTGCCCCCACCCTGTGCATTACGAAAAGACATGCTGGATAGTGGAGCAGTGATGCAAACAGTCAGGGGGTTGGAGGTGAATTAATGTGTTGCCATTTTTGGACCCCCAGTGTTTCCAGGGGAAACCTAATGACGCAATGACGTCAATGCAGGTCAATAGCAGACTGGAGGAATTGAGCGCTTCCATTAGATTTTGCGGTATTTTCGGAAACCAAAAGAAAATGGACATTTGGATGTTTTTAATGCAACCTAAAAAAAGAAAACAACGCAATATTATTAGTATTATGGGGCAAAAAAAATTTACGTTCTGAAGGTGCGTGTTTTCTTGGTTCCTGGCGGATATGGTAAAACATCACAGCAAAATACACGCTGCATGGATCCACGGTGAGATGAAGCTGAACCGGCATGTCTTGCCCGGGAAGAGAGTCACTTCTACAGCTGATTTTCGCAGGTATGCTCTGTAGGAGAAGCGCTCAGGCATTTAGTGGCAAAGCGTCAGCAGGAGGATCAGTGATAAGGGTCATATCTACTGGCTAAAAGGTAACGTCTCTGGCCGATATACTTTCGTCCGGATGTGAGCTGATGCTTAACCGACTAAAAATCGGCAAGACGCGCGTTTATTCCATGCTTTTTATGCTAGTGTGGTTAATGGAATAGCAAGGGATTTAGAGAAATTATTAAATATACCGTTTCAATGATTAAATTAACATGTAAATTAATAGTAAATTAACCAATTAAGTTGTGTTATGATCCTCTTCTTCAACTTTACGACGCCTTCGATGTCCGATATGTGTGTTTGTGTATGTGTGTATGTATATATAATCACACACTGTGTGCGTGTCTGTGTGTGACGTGTACGTGGGTGATACATACTTAGGTCCTTCTCCGTTTGTTGATATCAATCACGCACAGTTTCCCTCCGGATGGAGGCGCTTGTACGGTAACGTGAGCCCGCAGATGACATTATTAAAGTATTGCATGGAACATAAGAGGTTTTAGCTGATGCGCCGGTCCGGGGTCTGCACTCCTGCATCTAATTTATGGATCTCTGTAAAGGTCAGACAGGCGGTGCCATACTTACATTTGTATGTAATCACATGAATGCAATTAAAGCGATAATGGCCGGACGATGATTGCGTGTAAGTCTAGGGCGTTAACCACGGCGCGTCTTCAGCACCGCGGACAGCGTCGCTCGCAGACGCCAGTCTCTCCGTCTCTAACCAAAAATCCTACTTGGAGCCATCGTGGCTCACCTTAATTACTTTGCTTCAGCCTAAGATTGAAAGGAAGGCTGCGCTTTCCAATATTTATTTAACTATTCTCTGGTCCATTCGCATTATTTTCCCAATTGCATGTATTTATAAGGTATTATTAATAGTTGCGAATTTTGTTGCGCTGTTTTGTGCTGCACTGCCGTTTGTCCTGCTCTCCCCCCATATATCTGTCCTTTCCCCTGCAGCTGTGGCACAAGCATTTCGCTGTGTTCCGCTAAACATACGTCACAGTTAATGCCTGAAATATGAAGGTGGATGTAAAACATAAATGTCAGTTACGTTGCAATCGTGGGGCATAAACAATATGTCTGATATAAAATTAAACTTAAATAAAAGTAATACAAAGGGCTGATTTCTTTAAATAAAATAGTATCTAACCATATACTGTGGGGAAGAACAGCAGGTGGAAACGACCTACAGGCCAAGCTGAAGGTCCAGGGCCCAGAAAACATCCCGACATAGTCATGAATAACGAAGCAAGTGATGCTGCATTCATTCGGAATTACTGAACATTTACAGAGGTTTTTCACGAACTGTTTTTCTTTGAAAACACACGCTTTGATGGAAACGCGTATTCTCCGCCTTTCCTTTGAACACATCATGAGTATTTACAGGAATGAAGCGGCATTGCACGGTGTACATTTAGCCATGTTACTGCTTCAGTGCGAGTAAGTTACACAGATGTGCTTCTGTGCAAAGGCAGGGGGCTGCTGTCCCTCTGCTCAGGGTCATAAAGAAGCCTGTCACTCACATCTGAACATTCAGTACCCAAATTTTTGGTCAAAGATGAACCAAAAGACAAAGAGAGCATTATCAGCCCTAGCGGGTCCTCCCTGACCTCTCCCTTCACCTCCTCTCCTTCATATGACTTACATCCATCGCTGGTCACCGCTCCTCCCTGACCTCTCCCTTTACCTCCTCTCCTTCAAATGACTTTCAGCCATTGCTGGTCACAACTTCTCCCTGACCTGCCTCTCACCTCCTCTCTTTCATATATTTTTTACCTTTCGCTGGTCACCATTCCTCCATGACCTCCCCTCTCACCTCCTCTCCCTCATATGACTTTCAGCCGTTGCTAGTCAACTCTCCTCTTTGACCTCTCTCCTCTATTCTTCTGTGTAAAAGTTATACACAGAATTAATAACCATGTTGACATGTGTAAAACAGTGATTCAAAGAATTAATCTGTATGTTGACGTAAGTACAACAGTATTACACAAAATTAATCACCATCTTGACCTGTGTTAAACAATGATTCAAATAATGAATCTGTACGTCAACGTGTGTAAAGAAAGTGTCACACAGGAATAATCTGTATACTGATATGTGTAAAATAGTGATGCACAGAATTAATCAGTATGTTGACGTGAAAAAACTATACACAGAATTAAACCGCAGGTCGCAACTGTGAAACTGAATTTTAAAAAGCATGTTACATACCTGTAGGATTTCGATTGTGTGATTTAGTCTTTCATTTATTACTGTCTTGATTTTCCTGGTGACAGATAGATTAATAATAATGCTTAATAATACTAATGATAGAAATGATAAATTTCGGCAGCAAGGTTATACTGTGGGTCGCAGCACAGGCCTCCAGAATGTGGGTTTAAATCCCAGGCCTGCTCTCTCTCGGTGATAGTGTGCTTTCCCTCCGGGAATGGGGGCTTAAATCCCAGGCCTGCTCTTTCTTGGTGATGGTGTGCTTTCCCTCCGGGAATGGGGGTTTAAATGCCAGGCCTGCTCTCTCTCGGTGATGGTGTGCTTTCCCTCCAGGAATGGGGGCTTAAATCCCAGGCCTGCTCTCTCTCGGTGATGGTGTGCTTTCCCTCCAGGAATGGGGGCTTAAATCCCAGTCCTGCTCTTTCTTGGTGATGGTGTGCTTTCCATCCAGGAATGGGGGCTTAAATCCCAGTCTTGCTCTTTCTTGGTGATGGTGTGCTTTCCCTCCGGGAATGGGGGCTTAAATCCCAGGCCTGCTCTCTCTCGGTGATGGTGTGCTTTCCCTCCGGGAATGGGGGCTTAAATGCCAAGCCTGCTCTCTATCGGTGATGGTGTGCTTTCCCTCCGGGAATGGGGGCTTACATCCCAGGCCTGCTCTCTCTCGGTGATGGTGTGCTTTCCCTCTGGGAGCACCGGGTTCCGCCTGCAGTCCAAAAACATAATGTTACTGACAGCTGATTCTAAATTTCCCACAGTTTGCCCTGTGATGGACTGTGATGCTGTGCAGAGTGCCCCATAATAACAACAGTAACAAAAATAACAATAAATAGCTCTCTGCGGACTGATCTGCAGATGCTGTTCTCAGAATCAGATGACTTTTATCATTCTGCAGGAAGCCGTTCACATTCTGGAAGCCACAACTTTATCTCCTGCGGACAGGACACTGAACAACAGTGCTGTAAGAATTCAGAGAAGAATATCATAGTGAAACCTATAGGAAAAACATGGTAAATGTTGCACATAAGTGTAAATGTTACTTGACTGTTTCCTCACAGATGACAAAGAGAATCTTCTTGATGCCCTGCTGATCTCCTATCAGACTAACCAGGATCTGTAGGCAAACCAGTCTACAAGCACCTCCTCGACAAACCTGGAGTTCAACAGGAGATGAGATGGAGTGGGAACTGCTGACAGCCAAAGCTGAAGCCGTGGTCCAGGTAAGTGAAACAGAGGTGCAGAGTTGCCCTGAAGCCCCACTGCCTACACTGAGAACATCCCACGAGAATAATGGATGGTCACGCTGATATCTTCAGTCTCAAATGGCCCCATAGGCATAAATGTCAGGGTGGAGGGGGGCCAGGACCCCTCCTTCAGGAAGGCTGCGCACTGCAATATATCACTGAACCTACTTTTAAATAATACAGACATTCCTCATTTAATGACCTACCTGTTTAGCGGCCACCTTAAGACCAGCCTCCGCCCTCCCCTGTATGACAACGTTGGCTGCAGCAGCATCTCATCTTACGTCTCAGTCTCGGTCTCAACTTCAAATGCACTAGTTACCAGTTTCATCCCAGGAAACAGAGCAGTAGTTAATGTCCCTTGTAGAAAGAATGCCTTGACCTTTCTCTGCTGTTATAACTGCTAGAGGAGGTTACTTTGATGTATGAAAGATATGACATGTTCATGCTAATAAAGGTACTCAAATGGTGAACATACTGAAAATGTACTTATTAGCAAAGAATTTTGAGTGCATTTTTCGTAACATTTTTAGTTAAATGAGTAACATGCAAATGTAGAAAATCTCAGTGTGTACAAAAATGCTGACTGGCAGTTTATGTATTTCTGTATTTCGTAATATGTAAGAGTTTTGCAAATCAAAACAAAGTTATCAAGTTTGAGTTTCCTTTGGATCTTTTCTTTATTCAGAATAAATAAAAACGATTATCTGTATTTACAGTAGGCAAACCTTAGTAACATATACAGTATCAGAGCTGGTTTTCTCCCCTTTGTATATTACAGTATATAGTACACTATTGTATAAACATCTGTAAATATGCTAAAAATTTTATAAATTTGGCAAATGTGACATTAAACACTACCTAAAGATGGCTGACACAGACCCACTAGCAGTACAGCATACTTGAAATATGGGTTAGGGGCGGCTCCTCACTCATCGACCAATTTGCTTAATGACCAAGTCGTAGCAATGGAACTCGCTCATTAAGGGAGGAGGGCCAGTATAATAAGTGTACTGAACAATGTATTTCTCATTTCTTCCCGCCTCTCTCTCACAGAGATTTAGTCCACTGCCTGATACCCCCGACCCGAGTACTGCACGTATCAGCCCAGTATGAGTCTCCGGCGGCTCAGTGGTAGCTGACCACCAGTAAGTCGCTACTTTGCAAATATTCACAACAAAAGTGTCAAACGTGTTTCTTTACTTTTACCTCTCAGTAGAGTAACACACATTTACATTTGTAAACAGACTGCGTCTTGTTCCTTCTGTTACCTCGGGGGTGAATCTTCAGCTTTATTAGCTAATTAATGGGTGCTGCTTCTCTCCTGCTGTAAATAACCTGCATGTTGGATGTGTCATGTCAGCCAACCAAAATGACACAAAAGAAAATGGACATACTGCTGTTTTTCAGCATCCCAAAGTGCCAAGCCCCCACTAACATCAAAGCAATATGATTAAAGGAAAACAATGAAATGCTTATGGAGACTGAGAGAGCAGAGCTGCCCTATATGTCCATATCCTGTTTTGGGAAACACTACAGTAAGTAAATCATTTAGAAGGATATTTGGATTGGTTTATCAGGGTCGTTCACTGACGTATGTCTCCTGTTTTTAGAGCTGTACTTATTTTCAGCTTTATTTTGTAAAGCTGCTGACTCAGAGATTAGTCCAGTGATACTTATGCAATGACTGTATACTGTATTTAAAACATTTCAACTTGCTAACCTTAAATTATTCACAGAGAAATTACGGAGCATATCACAGTAATAAGGGCTTCCTCTACACACATTTAATACAAGTGCAGCACTTTTGCTGCCATATTTGTGTCCACCTCAAGAATTGCTCTTAAGACATTTTTCTGTTTATTTCCCCTCCACCAGTAACACATTTTTACCCATAACCGTCACAAAAGCATCACCCTTTTTTGGCAAGCAAGGACGGAGATGCACAGGCGGACTCTCAGCACCCTCAGTTCCTGTCCTGCTCAGATCTTTTTGCGGTCTGGGCTTGCTGTTCCTCAAACCCATAGCCAGGAAGCCCTTACCCCAAAAAGCATCTGCGTGGGACACCTTTCATCTGCCTTTTCTTCTCTCCTCCTGTCAGTTCTGGTGTGAACATCACCAAACGTGAGGTAAGTAGCCATGCAGAAAAGTCATGGCAAAACAAGCTACAGTAAGCAATCAACAAACGGGAAGCAAGACATTAAAGCAGAGGACAAGGCGAAAGCCGGGAAAGACTGAAACAAACAGAATGTTGCGACCGCATGGCACGTAGCTATGCTGAAATGTCACAGCAAGACGAGTGTAGGAGATCAACAAACAGAAAACGACGCTAAAGCAGAGGACAAGGCGAAAGCCGGGACAAACTGAAATAAACAGAATGTCGCCACCGCATGGCACGTAGCTATGCTGAAATCTCACAGCAAGACGAGTGTAGGAGATCAACAAACAGAAAACGACGCTAAAGCAGAGGACAAGGCGAAAGCCGGGACAA
>JABJVP010000061.1:31808517-31823386 GCA_026770825.1 Brienomyrus longianalis | reverse complement strand
GAGCAACGATACCACGGACATCACATGACATCACATTCACATACCATCACAGAGCAACGATACCACGGACATCACATGACATCACATTCACATACCATCACAGAGCAACGATACCAGGAAACATGCAAGGCACGTGTAAAAAGCATGTGGAGCAAATGAATAGAGCACATGTGAAGAACATATGGAGCACATGAATAGGGCACATGCAGCACATGTGAAGAGCATGCACACGGCAAACATCCAGACAGATTTAACCACGAAACAGTTAGATACTCCTTTGACATTCAGCAGTTTTCAGAGTAGCATTGTTTTTTATGACAATGAATGATGAATGATCTTAATCACTAAAGTTTTACAATAAAATGACTGATCAAAGTGAAATATGACTTTTTTAAATTTTTAGTCACATACTCTGGTATTAATTTCCTCACTAATGACCACCCACCTTAGGTGTAACAGTGAGTCAGTGTGGGAAAGCAGTCTTACAGACACTCATATGTGAGACATTGTTGATCTTGGGTTTGGTGACTACATGATCTTCTGAAGGTCAGACACCAGCTTAATTAGCAAGGCCCTTAGAAGTAAGATCATGGCAGATTTAAACCCAAGAAGGGGACCCGCCATGATGCAGCAATGCTGCATCCCAGCATTGTGCTGTAGTGCCAGTCCCAGACCCATCGAAAATCATCCACAGCGAAGGGTTTCCTGTTTCTGGGAGCCCACTGCACAAGTCACCCCTTTGGATGTTTTAAAGGCTAAATGAGTAGCCAGTGAGTAGAGTCAGAAGACTGTAGCTAGCTAGCTGTTTAGCAAGATATGGTAAATAAGGAGTTAGTTTCTTTAATATACAGTGTAGTGACTGTGGCCAACAGGGGCTCAATCAAATGAGTAGCCTGGTGGTAAATACTGGCATTCAGCACAGAACCCATGGCCAGGCCCAGGAGGAGACAGGCAACAGAACGGACGACGCTGTAAAACCCATCACACACAGCCTGAAAACCTCCATCAACGTCCCTGAAATTCACTCCGTACTGCGGCTTGTATTGGATGTTCGACACGGTGCTTCAGCACCTTCCCTGAAAATGAAAGATACCACATGCAAAACAAGGTAGCTCTCGTTTCACGGTACCGGCTGAAATGTGTTTTCCTCATTTCCAAAGGGCCTCGGGGGCCGGGAAGTCAGCTTACGAGAAGCTTTCCGAAGGCCTTCTTGGAAGCTGTCACTTTTCCACACAAGTGAATTCACAACATGTGCAATTTGCCCTGAAGAAAAGTTCCTTGAATTCCTCGAATGTTTTTAAAGTGACGTTTAAACTAAGCAACTCAAGGCAAGCGAGTACATATCATTTTCCACTTTTCAAACTGGAGACAGAAATATCCATGTTATCAGCCTAAAACCACATGGTCTGTGACCTGGTCTCTATCAGTTTTTTATGGTTACAGGAAAATGAAACAAATGTTTATTTTAAATGCTTTAATATTGTATTGTATTGTGTTTCTCCATTTCTTTTTGCTCAAATCACAAACTGTACTAACTGCTATTTTTAGAGCTTATTATAAGCACACCAAGCGATCTTTAACGCTGACTTGCACTGCATTTCAGCCAGGGGACTAACCACAAACATTTCTCTGAAAATGAAGGGTCATTGAATTTCTGCATCAAGGGAAATCGTTTTCCAATATCCTATGAAAGTCCAAGTTTAGTAAAAATGCACATGACAAATTTCCAGGATTCTCCAGAATCCAGGCCAGCAGCTCATATTCTTTGGGTGAAGCAACACAGACTGTGTCAGTGTTCCTGTCCTAACTGGTTTTACTGGTCATCAGAGGAGGAGAAGTTTGGCAAGAAGGTCTGGAGATAATTAAACTAGCAGGTCTCTACCATAGGATAGTACATTGCTCTCAAGAGTCAGAGAGACACGATACAGGAACACCTCCAACAGCTGAGTCAAAGATGCAGGTGACACAGCTGAATTCCTTGCTACACTTTAAAACTGATTAAATAAAAATGAATCACCCCCGCACTGCATGTTTATGAGCGATTTTATCGCATTTGTTGGTATAGATTGACTTATGTCAGACAGTAACCGGGAAATGGATTAGTGTGGTCATGCGGGTCTGTATGTTTTATTACTGAAAAGTACAGTCTGTGTTTGGCTTTGCTAAAACTACACTCTCCCACTTTTTGTCACAAGTAAAAGACAATAAAACACACTTGTGGTTGCAGATGTTCCTATTAAAAATTATCTTACTTGGTGATCAAATATATGCATATGCATTTATGAATTATTAAATCTATCAACGCAGACTTTATCGTACTGGTGCTTTCTCCAGGTTCAATGACACAGCATTATCAGTATTGTCACAGTACGTCTCCGTTACAACTTTAAATAAGATTTTTACGCTGTAAATATTCAAAGCAGCCAGAAAGATAAACATGCCGATTGAGCCGATGGCGGCACGCAGATACTCAGCTGCAGGAGACAGACGTGCACCATGGGGTGACTGTAGCAGGGAAGCGTAACAGGGCTGCGTGTCCGGGACGCCGTCCCACAGTGGGAGCTCAGCTAACAGGCGTACCTGGCTGAAGTCATGGCCTTGTTTTGCTGCTAGAGAAAGTCAGAACATGGGCCAATGTAGCAATGATTCACTGTCTGATGAGTCAACAGCCTCGGCTATAAAAAGGGCAACACTGATGGTTGTCTTAGGATGACATAGACCTTAAGCCTACAGAGGTAAGTTCCCCTCATTCTTTTACACTATTTACTACTGAGTCAGTCTCCAGCTTTTTAGCCAACAAATTATGATTCGTAGGTTTCATATGAAATAAAAACAGCAAATTCCTGTGAATTCTCTTTGTATGGGTGCGCAATGAAACATATTTTGGCACACATTGCAGTTTTAAAATTTATTTTGTGTGCGTGTGCGTTTCATAATTACAAAATAAAAATGTGTTTCATTTATGGAAACTGGAAGAAATATTTTTTGTTTGGCATGCTGGATTTTCTTAGTATGTATTGAAGTATTTCCCACGTATGTAATTTACTCCTAAGAAATAACTAACTTTTCTTTACAATAAGGAAGACATTATTTTAAGCATTTGAAGATGTCATGTATTAAAGTGAAAATATGTGAAAATAAATCTAAAAAATCTCAAATTTCAGCAAGATTTAATGTGGGGGGGGTATTAAACAGCAGTTTCTTTTCTTAAATGAACTATACTTGCATTATATATATATATATATATATACACACACACACACACACACACACACACACACACACACCATATAGTGTGTACCTGACATTTGTGATTTTTTTGAGTAGAGTTGGAAAAGTAAATTTATGCAAACCCAAATTCAGGCTGAAGTACATGCTGTTTGAAAATGTGGTATCTTAAAGCAGTCGTCATGATGGATTATAATTACCTTCATAATGCATTATAATGATCAATATCAGCTATTATAATGCATTATGCAGGTATCTATAGTGCTTTATACATGAGAGCTTCACAGAGCATTCATAGTGGATAATAATCATGGCTATAATGTGTTATGCCTGTTTATAAATAGTTATATGTGTCTATAATACTTTATGAATGCATAATACATAGATGCTTTAAGTAAAGTGTTACTGAAAATATCTTGCTGCAGATTTCCCTCTTGATAGCACCTTACCTGTGTACACTCACTGGCACCTTGGCTATTCAATTCCATTCAATCTATTTTTTTTTATGGATTCGCCCCCAAGGTGTTTTACGGGGGTGTATTGTGAAACATTACAACACCATCAAGATCAAACAACACAAAAAACTGGGAAACGGGAACAGCTATGTACTCTCACTGTCTCCTTACCTATGTATTCTTACACACACCTTAGCTATGTACTTTGATAGTAATTAATGAACTAAAGGGTCTTTGTTCCAAGGGAGTATACAGACCTGGAGAATGAAATCCTCCATGACCCTCCTGTACTCCTCCATACTGATGCTACTTGCCACCAGTGTCAGCCGGCCACTGGCAGTGGACATTGTGAAGAACCAGGTCAAGTTCATGGCACAGACCACAGTGGTGAGGATACAGAGACTTACGGATGAGGTATGGATGGTCAGCATCCTTCAGTCCACAATTTGAGGGGGCCAGGAGGCCTTATCACTTATCAGATGAGGCTATATGCTAGTGGCTTTAGATGCATGCATCTGGGCATGCTGGGTATGTGGGATCTTGCTGCTGTAGGGGATTCCATAGCAACGGACAGCTAACAATTAGGGCATAACCCAGACAGAGAATGAATACAAGACATGGGCTACACAGCAGACAGGAGTAAATGAAAAGCGAGTGATAGATAGAGACGTTTGTGCAAATTCAAGTAGTGCAATGCAGAAAGTAGACAGGCACAGTACAGGCTAGTTACTGCACACAGTACAGTAGACAGCATACGTCTATATTTTAAAGGGGTATTTATAATTAAATGCAGAAAAATGCCTTATATTGTAGCCTTTTTCAGTAGGCACTAGTGTTGTAGTACTTGAGACCACTTTTTGTGGTCTTGGTTTCATTTTGACTGTATTTTGACTTAGTCTTGTCTCAGTCTCAGATATAGAGGCTTCGAGGTTTTATTTCAAGACTCAAACTGACAGTATTTATCAAAATGGCTTAATATTCATCTGTTTGTTATCTCAGAGAACCCGACAAACACTAAATGTGTGGATTTCCGTACCCATTAGTCTCTCAGGCTCACACATTTGCAGAGGTATAATGCACAGACTTACACAGCTTTGTGTGCTAAAGTAGTAATCCTGCGCATAATGAGGCATATATTTTAAACATTTTCAATGAAAAAGCAGCCCTAATAATCCATAAAAGATCGATATTATTCACATTAGACGGAAACCAAAGCACACATTTGCTTCCGCAATGATCCACACGTGACCCTTCTGGGAAAAAAAATATTGGTAATTTACTTTAAGCAGTCATTATATCTTTGCACATATCTTCATAACACATTATAAAACATTTATAATGTATTATAAAGACAGCTATAACACATAGCTACATAATACATATATTCATAAAAAGGCATAACACATTATAGTCATGTGTATTATGCATTATTCATTATTAATGAGACCTTCATACAGCAGTCAAAGCATGAGAAACATGGTTATAATGCCTTTTTACCTATATTTATAACCATAAAGTATAATACTTTATGAATGTTACAATAAATTATAAGAACAATTATTAGTGTTTATGAATATGGGCTTCATGGAAAGTGTTACCAAAATATTTATTTCATAATTTATTTATTATAAGCTTATAAATGAATGTATAATAAAACACTCAAATTGCCTGGAGATATACTAGAAATACCAAAAAATACAGCATTCTATTTATTAGGAAGACAACTACTTGATATTTTTGCAATACTTACAGAAGTTTTGTCTGTTTGATGGCATGCGGCTCAAATAGTGCAAACAGGAAGGTGCTTTAAGAAATTTAAGAAAATTTTACATTTGTCCAAAAGCATTTATATTGAAATTAAGAAAAAATATCCAAGGTGCAAATTATACTGTGACAGAAATTTTAGCCCATGTTGCTTAAGCCCCAAGACTGTGCCTATGCTTTATATTGTATAGTGTGTTGTTTTATGCAGTCTGTTTCCGATCTTGACTTGGTCTCGACCCACCTTGGTCTTGGTCTTGTCTCAGTCACAATACACTCTGGTCTTGATAATGACTTTCTCGGCTCAGGTGGTCTTGACTACATCACTAGTGGGCACACACAAACATTTAAAATACATAACTTGAATTCATACAAAATGCTGAAACTGACTTGCCATTTCATTTTATTTGCTATTTATAAAATATACAGCATGTAGTTGCTGTAGATGTCACAGGATATTATGATATACTTTCCTAGGCTTTCTTTAAACAACAAGGAATAACTTTGTCTTTTGTTGAAACAGTTCAGAATATCTCCTAACATGGTGTTCAGCGATCTGGAGCTCATCCCTGACATGAGTCTTGACAAGCCGATTGAAGGTCTGGCCACCATCATGGACAGCCTGAACACCTTCCAGATAATTCTCCTCAACCTACAAATGGATGGAGTGAGCCAGGTCCACGCTGACCTTCTGAGTCTGCAAGGCATCATCCGGTCTCTTGCGCCACCATTGAACTGCTCCTTGCCGAAGTTGAAAAGCAGCAAGCACCTGGACACCTTCCTGAAGACCAATGCTGCCTTCCACGTCACCATTTCTAATGTAGCTCTCGACAGACTGCAGAAGTTCCTCAAAAAGCTGATCCTAGACCTGGACCAGCTAAAGACATGCTGATAAGATGGGCTGTTGCTTAAAATATATTTAACTTATTTTATATGGGTTTTTATTAACACCAAATGTCTCCCTAAATATTTAAGGTATTTATGAATTTAAATTCCTTTGTACTGTAATTTTAATGCTTTCAATTTGCACACATGCACTGATGGGATTTTATGCAACCTGGTAATAGTTCTCAAGAAACGCAATGAGCAGCGAATGTAATTTGATACCTTTGTAGAAGCAGTATTTTACCTGTGCATTTTATACTTGGTGATGCTGCCAATCAGGACGCTGCTCTCTTTGTACTCTGTAGCTCCTGTAGTCCTCCTTTGCTCCTCTGTGGGCATCATTTCCTGGCAGACAAATGCGCACAAGCACAGTGAAGTCAGATTGCTTTTAGGGGAATCTAAGCTTCGCAATGCAAGTACTGCAAACATAGTGCAGCTCTGAATAAATGATGATCTCCGTGATCTCTTGATGAAGTGGCCTTACATTACACCATTGCTAGAGGACAGCAGTCTCAGACAGCAGTCCATGTGTCGGTCTCTGCTATTGGATGGCCCTCTCACACAGAAGTCCATGTGTCGGTCTTTCCTATAGGACAGCCCCTTCAAACAGCAGTCCGTGCGTCTGTCTCTGCTATTGGACAGCCCTCTCAGACTGCAGTCTCTGTTACCTGATTTTCACAAAACTATGTTACTCCTCTAGCAGCACGTTTGAGTATGTCTACAATGTGTATGAATGTTTATTTACTCACATTATTTCAGCTTTTTTCTATCAGGTCTTCTTTGTGTTTTAGTATAATGTAGTACGTTCCTCATGGTTATTTTCGATTCTTCCTCAGTAAATTCACTTTTAATAAACTCCCATTTGGCACATTGAAAGTGGATACATTCAGTTTTATATTGGCATTCAAACCCAAAATATGGCTTTCAAATCTAGTGTTCCAATCAAGAAGGAAGCTAATAATACAGACATTTTTAAATAAAATTTGAAAATGTGTTTTACACCAACACTAAACCACATTGTATTTAAGGACCCACCTGCTTTTTTTGGAATCTGTTACTCAAACACGCTGCCACTAATACAAAAGTACTAAAATTGTTTTTTTTTTTTAAATAATGTTTTTGGCCAGCATTCATAAAACTTGATAGCATAAGCTGATAGTTAATATGGAAATGAACTGATTAGCTGATGAAAAGAACAGCATTTAATTTGGTCACTTCTCAGCTGATCATGACGGTTCTTCAATTGCATTTAATGCAACGCCAGTGAAACACTGAAATAACTTTTAAGGAACTTCTATGGAACATTCATGAATCTTGTTCATCTACCCATTTCCAAACCACTTTTCCAGTACAGGGTCGTGTTTAGGTCACCCTGGAAACTGTAGGACATGAGGCTGGCATAATAGTGCACACACTGCAGACACACTGATTCATCTCACCGCAAAATGCCCTGTTTTTGAACTGTCAGGGAAAAAGGAAACTGTTCACACAAAGAGCAAGGATGAGATTAAAACTGCCATGTAGGAACTGTGAGTTTCAAGTTTCAGCAGACCCCCCAATGAAACACCCCCATAAAAGGTATCTGAAATTACAGTCAACACTGAAACATCCCCATAAAGGAAATACCTGGACCATCCGAGTCCAAGAACTTGCTGCATGATAGTTCCTCATCTTAGGAACATCAGATTCATCAGCTATGCTACCCACCGTGAGGACAGAGTACCCACATTAGGCTTGTCAGACGGACAAT
Organism: Brienomyrus longianalis; assembly: GCA_026770825.1. NCBI lineage: Eukaryota > Metazoa > Chordata > Actinopteri > Osteoglossiformes > Mormyridae > Brienomyrus > Brienomyrus longianalis. The sequence goes on along the minus strand of JABJVP010000061.1, from coordinate 31,815,307 downwards.
CGCCCACTGCCCCCCCTTAACACTCCCCGCCCCCACCCCACACACTGAAGCCTGGTACATAGGAGTGGCAATTTCTCCACCTCTCTGCACTATATGATTATATGTTTACATTGCTATCATAATTCTACCCATATTTATTTTCTCCTTGAAACCACTTAAATTTGTATTTCTGTCTCTTTTCTGTTAATTTTGTGTGGAACAGGCAGAGTGACATTTTCATTACATAATGTAACTGACTGCACATGACAACAAACTCTTCAGTATTCTGTCAATAGCAACTGAAGGCCATCATGTCTGATCTACAGTTAAATGCAGAACATGATGCAAACACTGCACGCCAGCAAACACTGCACGCCAGCAAACACTGCACGCCAGCAAACACTGCACGCCAGCAAACACTGCACGCTGCTTCTGAATTGGGAGAGGCGCTCAAACCCACCTGGTCTGTCTGCACAAAGCTGCCTGTGCTGGGCGAGAAAGAGCTACTGCCTGCCCTTCTGTGAGGTTACACTGCCCCCGTGTGGTGGGTCTGTCCTCAGCAGGGCAGCCTGAGCCGGGCTGCTTTGACAAGGAAATGCAGAGGTGCCACAGTGAAGCTCACACAGCACATGCGGTCACATAGCAGTCAGCCACGTGGCACACGCGGTCACAGAGCACTCAGCCACACGGCAAACACGATCAGATAGCACTCGGTCACACGACAGTCACGGTCACACTACACCCATGGTTGCAGATGAGTGCAGTGACAGAGATGCCGGTCACTGCGGCAGTGGGGGCTGGTTTTGTCCAAACCTGGAAGTGGTTCAGAGCGTAGTGATGGAAAGTAAATCGCTATTCCTGAGAAACAAGGCACTGCCTGTAAAACTGGAAAGTTATTTTTCAGAAGCCCGGCTTCTCAGACTTGTCAAAACAAATGCTTGGCACCATCAGCGCAGCAGAGAACGGCAAACCACAGGCATGTCATAGGCCCACGCCGCCGCGTGCTGGATCACCCTCCGGCACGCAAAAGTCTCCATTTCCTGTTGCATCACACTGAACGCCCAACAAACTGTGCTGCAAACCTGGGTGGGTCTCCTGGCCAGCAGCGAGCATCAGGGCAGCAGACAGACTGTTCATGAGCAGTGACCCCCCCCCCCCCCGCCCCTTTAGAACCCTGCTCTCAGTTTCAGCGGAATAACGGAAACATCATGAGAACCTGGTTCAGCTGTTTAACTCTCAGTCGCTGTCAGAACCAGTGACCCAAGAAGTAAACCGCAGCATCATCACCTGCACCAAAGGTCACAAGAGTCTGGAGTACCGGCTACAAGCCAGACGTTTGAGTCGCTCCTGAGTTCAAAGCAAAGAAGGAATCAGGTGGACCAGTTGTGTTCCTCAGCTCTGTGTCTGGGGCGCAGATTGGCCAGGGAAAGGACCCCGTCAGTCAGGTAGTAATGACTGATTTCTTTTTGCTCTTTTACCAGGCCCATAAGCCTGAATTTTTTATTTTTTTTTTTTAATGTAAAAGTTGGTAACAATCTTCCTATTCTGACCAGTTGAGACTAAATTACCCAGAAATCCTTGGCTATGGTGATTCTGACGGTGTAAAAACACGTCAGCGAACGTTAAAGTGGCCCCGAGTGCCACAGGCTGAAACATCTTTAAGGATAGTATCACACTCCTGTGCTGTGAGGGGGCAGAAGACCATGCAAGGTCTGTGAGACGCACATCTCCAGCGGGGGACAGAGGGCCGCATAAAGCCTGTGAGATGGACAGACATCTCCAGTGGGGACAGAAGAGCGTTGAGAAAAGTGGTGTGGCGGCCCTTAATGTACACTGACTACACAAGCCCTTGCAATATACTAACGACTAAGAGTTCCAGAGCAAAGGGAGCAATGTTCTAAGAAAGTGTACAGGTTTTAGAAAAATATAAAATTACAATCTTTATTAATCAATATTCTTTTATACAACTTGTTGGGTCACTAATTGAATATGTCACTACCTTAATGTTGGGGGAAGGGACAACAAAAAGAAGGAGATGAAAGGAAAAAAGAACACAAATCACCAAGGCACTGGGACAGAGGCCCACTGCACCAAGGGAGGGTAGAGAAATGGCCATTCCTATCGCACAGTGGAGAAAAGCTCGAGCTCCTATACCACACGTGATGGTGCAAACACACTTATCCCAAGCTACACTGCAATACCCTACAACCCTCACAAGGCTCAGGTACCTTAAGTGAGAATGACAAGAGCTTCACACTATGTAGCACTGCAAGACTTTCACTGGTTAACAAAAGAAGGCTGGGAACCCAGCTTTCCAGTGTAATTCCCCCTCCAACACATTAGGCTACTCTGTACAACCAGCACCCAGGTTGATTAACAATAAAAAAGGGGGGGGGACTAAAGGACTAGACAATAAGAATAATGATAAAAGAAAAGAAAAAAATACAAAACAAAATATAAAATGAAGCCCCTCTAGCCTGTGGCATGCAGAGCGATCTCACATGGTGTGACGCTACACTTAAGTTACAGCACACAGGCTAGAGGAAGACAAAATACCCAACAAGAAGCAGAAGGAAAAAAGAAAAATGAATAAGCTGCACACAGCACAGAGAAGACCAGCTAGCCATGCAACACAGCCATACGGACCCATACATCAAACAGACAAACAAGTGCTTGTGTTCGACTGCCCGTTACACTACTAAGAACCATTAGCTAAAGGGCTAGTGAGCCACCAGCCAAGGCTAATATTTGATAAGTCATAAAAAAGAAACTAGCATGCCTAGTTAGCAGCCTAATACATTTCACTTCATAGCTAGCACAGAGGATCAGAGCTAAAAATAAGTCCAGGCTTTACTCCAGTATAGCCTGCTCTCATTAGTCTATAGGTTATTTAACAGCTAGCTTATGAGCTGGCATATCTTAAAATACTAGTTTAACAGGAACCTACTAACAACAACAGACATATATTTATTAGCCGAGTGAATGCTAATTTATCAGACAGCACATGAACCAGCAGGTTGAATAAAGCAACACTTAACTCCCAATTGGGTGGTATATAAACAGTTTAAAATTGCCTGGACACCCAGCACATGCTTAGCCCACTATTTGCCAATTAAAGCAAACTATTAAGGAAATTCAGGACATACCTGAAGGCGGAAACAGCCCACCAAACACTGCTACACCACAAACTGCGTTCTCACCCCTATACCCTCTGCCACAAGGGCCCCAAGGCCCTTTATATGTTACTAACTGCATGGTATATGGGTGGCCTAATCAATGCCCGTCCTAATCCCCAATTAACGACACCACCAGAGCAAGACTGCATAAGTGAGCCCAAGTAGGGGGGAGAGAGAGAGAGAACCACAAAGGACAGCAAAAAAGCTGTCACTACAAGACCCCAATCCAAACATGACCCACAGGCTACAGTGGAAATAGTGAGAATAAATAGAATATGACTGAGAAGTTGTGACCATTGTGACATCCGTCTGAACAAAGGCGAACGGGCAGAGTGTTAAGGTCAGTGCCCATCTAGCCCATCCTGAGTGCTTTTTCCCAACACCAGCAGTTCCCGCTGGCAGCTCTTGCCACCGTGCGGCTCGGAGGGCTGGCACCCTTTAGTTGTGTGTCTGAGGGCAGCCTCACTTGTTTTTTAATTTGTGTTTGGTCTTTGCTTTTGCATTTGGTTTACCGCACTCCTGCCACGTATGTTGGTTCCTGTCCTTTTCCTGGTGTCATTAGCCTCTGTGCATTAGCAGTGTTCCCTAGTTCCTGTGCCTGTTAACTGTGATGTATCCCACCTGTTGCTTGTTGCCCTACACTTTTTGTGATTAGTTGAGCCGTTGCCTCCAAGTTTTGCTCCAGGTCCCTGATTAGTTTTCTTTGTGAGAATTTTAGTTTCTTCTTGTATTTGACCTCCTCATGGAACCTTATTTTCTGATTCCCCATAAATAAATAAATAAAATCTCTTTTCTCAACACTTTTCTTGATCGTCACCTTCTTTCTGCCTGTACCAGTCCTGACCATAACATAGAGGTCAGAAGAAAGACTTCAGGCAGGGCTCCTCTGTGGCCTGGGGGGTAAAGAGGACTGCAGAGGGGCTGCTTCTGCACACGGAGGCCTTTGCTGCTCGTTAGTGTACCTGTGTACATCATTTAGTTATCAGACAAGAGAATTTTACTACAAACTTAAACATACTGAAAAGCCCCTTTTATACTATAGTAGTCATACAGTACCAATCATATGCTACTGATACTCCAGACTACAGATCAGACTACAGCTCAGCCTATGACAGGTCAGTTATGATAGAGATCAGCCAATGACAGGGCAGTTGTAATAGAGATCAGCCAATAACAGGCCAGTTATGATAGATCAGCCTATGACAGGCCAGTTATGATAGAGATCAGCCTATGACGAGCCAGTTATGATATGTCAGCCTATAACAGGCCAGTTGTGATAGATCAGCCTGTGACAGGTCAGCTGATGAAGGCATTAGGGGTTGACACTTTCTTTATGAGTGTGATTTTGCTGGGACTGGCAAACTCAGCCGGCTGCCGTTTGTATCAGTTTTGTTTTCTTAGAAAGAAGCCATTATAGAGTAAAAAGTAAAAGGTATAAATCTCCACAGGCTTTTGGGAGTGGCACACCCCTCTCTGCTTTTAAATGAGCCTGGAAGTATTAAGCAATAAGCGGCATAAATACTCACTGGAATGAATCATTCCATATATTTTGGGGCAGATATCTATGCACGGCATATTAAGGCCGGACCAAGACAAACAGCACTTCTTGTTATTCTCAAGTGACGCAATCTGGAAGTGCGAGGTTCTGATTTCTTGGAAATATCTGGTTGCTCAATACCACACATCCAAAACACCATGTTTCAACTACCACTCAGATACCTCTGAAGGGATCTAACTGGGCAGCAATGAGTGAAGTGCACCACCAAAGAGCTGCTGTTCCCGGGCATGGACTGACAAAGATAGCAGGGAGACTCATTAATCAGGCTAGTGGTTTGACATCCTTGCCCCCCACGCTAAAGGGTCAGCCAGCTTCTCCTCCAGACCTGGCTGGGCTCTGCACCCTGAGTAACGTCTAACTCGCCCCCACCGCCTGTCCAGCTCTGGGGTTTCCCCACACCTTTTAGGGTTGGCCGGCTCCCCCTTTAATCCTGGCTGGGCTCTGCACCCTGAGTAACGTCTAACTCGCCCCCACCGCCTGTCCAGCTCTGGGGTTTCCCCACACCTTTTAGGGTTGGCCGGCTCCCCCTTTAATCCTGGCTGGGCTCTGCACCCTGAGTAACGTCTGACTGACCAGGCTGACTTTCCAGCTGTGGGGATCCCGTTCTGCACTCTTTCTGATTCCTGATTGGAGGCTGTGGAATAACAACAAACAAACAAACAAATTGAATACTCCAGATAAACTGTATACAGATTATTGTGGCACCTTTTAACAGTTCACATAACTGCATATGTGTGTGTATGACCACACGCTATGAAAAGATTCCACAGTGAAGCAAACAGTTCACAGTTACCTCATTTTCACTATGCTGGTGCAAAAAAACTGGCCCTGGGCCAGATGCAAATGCACCACAGAAAAGCTGTGTATCAGTATTTGGCAGCATAACGTGGGAGAAAGTGGGATGGATTATCGTATCCAAATCTTCTGCATAATCTACAAATTCAGTCCATAACCAACATAGTTTAGTTTAATGACTCTGGTGCTGGGCAGCAAAATAACTCGCCAGCTTATTAGCGGAATAACGTTACATTGTTTTATAGTCTGTGAAAAAAACGAAAGATCGATCTGCTGGCCAGATTTAATAATAGCGTATAAATATGTGGCAGGCTGAATAAATGAGATATTGTGGCGTTTGAGTGGCGAAGAGATCATGAGGCAGAGAGCAAAGTTCAGTTTTTAGCAGACTTATTGGGCGATCCTTAAAAGGACTGCGGTAAAACACTGAGAGAATAAACTCATTTACACACACAGGTGGGGGAGAAATACTGCCTTTAATAAGGAGACAAAAGTGGATGCAGACAATAGAGACTGGGCGCGATGAGTCACACTCTGAAAACATTTTTTTTTTCGGTTCAGCAGCTTATAAAAACTTAAAATCCAAACAGATTGTCACGCTCACGCTGGAAGTGGGTGATCGTCGGGCAGACGAGGCGAGCAAGGAAGCAGGAAGCAGGCAGACAGACAGGCGGAATACGGGGTACACGGGGGTTTAATTAGGAAAGTACGGGACATAGGCAGCACAGACATCAACTGACATCAATGACGGACGAGGGAAACCGGGGAGACCAGGACTTAAATACACAGGACTAATAAAAGTAACCAGATACAGCTGGGTACAATCGGGAAAGAACACGTGGGTAAGCGGGGGGGCGTGGCACACACGAGGAGCGAACGGGCTGGGCATCAAAAATCCAAAAAAGGAAGTTTACTTTAACTTCCGCCTACATAACATTTCTCTTCCGTTTGTTTTTTTTAAACCAGTGTAAACATGGGTAGGTTCTCAATGCACCAAGCGAGAACCAGCGCAGCACCAGCTGTTGGTGGATATAGGGTGTAGTAGAGATGACATATACCGGTTCATTTTCAGTAGATATATCATTTTGTTTATAGAAGACACACACAACTTTACTTTGTGTAGAGATGATACACCAGTTCTCTTTGTGTAGCCTTCTTTGTAAGTTCCTTAGGCTATTATGGAAAATTATTTAGCACTATATAAAGTAGAATACAAGTATTATGATATTATTAAAAAGTATGTCAAATATCCATGATGTAATCATTACAATGTAAACATTAT
>JABJVP010000061.1:31755230-31768691 GCA_026770825.1 Brienomyrus longianalis | reverse complement strand
GCTCTGAGAGCCTATATGGATCTGAGCAGGCCTGCGGTGCGAGCATAAAGCAGCTCTGAGAGCCTATATGGATCTGAACCGGCCTGCAGTGTGGCTGCCCGGTGGTGTGAGCCTACCTGCGTCTGCTGCTCTGAACCCAATTCCGCTACACTTTGCTTGCATTGAAACATCTCACTGTTTTGTAATCCTTTAACAGTTAATTCACTCACACTACATAAAGTACACCGACACGCCTGTTGCAGATCACCGTTAGTGTGTTTGCTCCTGTTTGTTCTCATTTTGTTTTTACTGTAAATACATGAGAAGCACTATTTGTAAACCAGTATACTATGACTTTCTGGATTTTTCACAATAAAATGATTTACAAGGAAAGCGTCATCTACTCTTTGGTAATGGAGCTGCCATTTAAGGTGCTTTATAATGGACAAACATCTCAGCACTGTACTCATTGAGTGACATATGTACAGATCCTTTGGTACTTCAGCCCTCAGAGGAGGCTCTTGGTGCTGTGGAGTAATTAGAATCTACTTTTTTGTGTATTTATTCTGTTCAAAGTGTGTTATCACCGCGCCTCCTTGCAGCTGGCATGCTGAGATCCCTCTCGGCCTGGGGAGTGGTTGGAGCCCCCAGGAGCTCCCACACTCCTCGGCCGTCATCAGCGTCTTGGGTAGAGTTCCAGGAGACTAGCAAGAGAGTCTGAAAGCCGGTTTGACAATGGAAACGGCAGAGCCACTGTCAATCAGGGTGCGACCACAGACCCCACCAATGACACAGAACAGGAAGGGGCTCTTCCAAGAGAACATTTGTAAAGTCAGGCACTGATGCTGGACGTGAAGGCCTGGCTCACAATCTCCATTGTAGTTCATCTTAAAGGTGTTCAATGGGGTTGAGGTCTGGGCTCTGTAGGTCAGTCAAGTTTTTGCACACCAATCTCACCCGACTATGTTTTTATGGTCCTCACCTTATACATCAGTTAAATCTTGGGTAATATGGGGCTAAATAATGCACTTTAAGTTAAAAAAGAATTAACTTTATAGCCACTCAATTTTGTAAAATAAAAACAACCAAGAAAGTTATAGTTTGGTTTGCTTTGGGTGTTCCAGAACGCCACTGTAAGAAGGTGATGCCATCCTGGAAGCAGAGAAGCTTTCAAATCTATGCAAATAACACATTTCTTGACTCTCCCCTCCAAAGCCCTCCGACTTCCATGCTAAACCAGAGACAGTAAGTTGGCATCAAAAAAAGATGAAATGAATGGGAGGCCGACTTCACAGTGGTGACCTTTATGTCTCAGCGTTAAAGCAGCACTAATGCACAAATCTTTTTTGGTAAGATGTATTTAACAGCCAAAACCTTGGCTATTAAACAGTGGGCCAAACTCCCAGTGCGTCATTTTTTTCTTAAATAGCATTTTTTGCAGCTGAGGGCTTGAATTTTGTGAACTCCACCAGGCATATATTACATTTGTAATTTAGTTTACAATATAAAACATGAAGGAAAACTTTTTTTTTTGGTTGTATTAAATACAAGATACACTAATTGGCTGTATCATAAGAAAGTGTGATATCTTTTTATTTAAGAAATAAAAACCATTATAATGTTTGTTATAAACAACGTATGGTTTACAACACAAAGAACATGCATTAGGGCTACCATTGAAACTTTTTATTGACATAAACGCATTTTATAAATCATTCTGAACAAATATTTAATGGATATAATGGAAAAAAATCCATCTGATGGAGGTATACGACAGATTTGCAGACCACCACAGACCGCAGTCTATTGGCAGTCATTGCCCTAGATGTGCCCTCAGGGTCTGGGGTGGACAGTTCTTCCATTTCCACCATAAGTTGTGCTAATGGCTGCAGAACATCTCTGGCTATTCATGCCGCTTTGCTCAGTGCTTAAAGCAAAACAAACTGGACTGAACCAGTGACATGTTCCTGGTTCTTTGCAGAAACATAGTCATTCTGTGCACCAGAATATCTTTTCATCGGGGATGACCTGGTGAATCTTTCTGGTTGCAGGGAATGGTTTCAGGGTGAGAGGACGGGCTTTGTTGAACTTCTCAATTTTGTTTTCATCACTGAGATAGAGCATTATATTGTTAATGCTGTTGGAAACTGCCTGGCACTGACAATGTCAGTTAACGACATGACTGTGACTCCACAGAAAGGATTCGGAAGTGCATACTGCTTACGTTCCTCTGTAAGTAGAATGAGGGTCGCTAGACCAAAGATGGTGTGTCACTCGCTCACAGGATCCCTTTAACAAATGCCTCTTAACTTGTAGTTATTCACATATACTAGCCTGAGTCATATGATGAAAGCAAAAGGTAGGAACTTACGGAGAACATTCAATAAAAATATTAATCAAGTGTGCTGAGAGGGTGTTTGAATGGATTTAAGAGGCCATATTGATATAGATATTACAATAATATGCATGAAAACAATTATCATAAAAAACTGCTGCCTCAGCATTATACAAGTGAAAGTCCAAGTACCTTTTATTGTCAATTTCAGATCTAAGAGATATATGGGTTATACACTGGGGTCCCCGAGGTGGAGCTTTTCGTCAAAGTCGGGAAATGCCTTATAAATGGCAATACTTTAGTTAGTAAAGATTTTGTAACTAAAGCAAAAAATACCATATTCGACTTAAGCGTCTGATGACTCTGAAGCACATTATCGCATTTTCACTACAAAATCTCTACGTTACTCCATGGGTTCGTTGCCAAGGCTACCACAATAAACAATTATCTGTTCGGTAGCCACGTGACTGGCCTTGTTTAGCGCCATACTTAAAGGAATAAGTGGTCAGTTCGTCGCGCACTTCAGTCTGGTGGATTTCTTGCAGTAAACACTCAAAATCAATAGATGTCAGCATATCAACAAAGGAACTGTCATGCACTACATTTCATTGATGCATTAATAAGACCTAATACAACTGAGAAATCGTCAAAGAATTCAGAACACCGGTACCGGCCACTATGTCCAGGATTGCAGGGTGCCCCAGTGCTGTTCACTGCAATCAAAAATGAACCTGAACTAAGGCAATTGTTATCATTACCAAATAGATTTTGTTCTTTGGTGATTAACGTGGGAACTGGGGGTTCAATTTAATGACAAGACAAACAGTCTAAAGAAATCTAACTGTAGAGTAATAATACGCTGTGTTGCTTATTTATTAAATGCAGCTATAATCTTCTGCTCCTGTAACACTTAACTCATCCACTTCAGGGATTCGTGATCAGAGATACCCCTTTTGCCCACTGCGGGAGGAACCCCCATTATTGAGATCTTGAAATTACACAAAAATTAATTGTTAAATGTCCTAATATTAAAGAAACAGAAATTTCCAGAATATCTCACGAGTATTTTAGCCTTTATATTCCACGGTGGTGGTCAGCGGTGTTAGTGGTAGTTGGGGGTGTTAAATTGGACCTCAGTAGTACTGTAAGTCTGCGTCTGGCCCTGACTCAGGTAAAATATCGTAATTGTTGGTTATAGTGCCAATGAAAAGTAATGAATAGCATATAAAGATCGAGACGTATAAACATGATATAAACATCACATTTTAAGACGTGGATATTAAAACATTAAGACAAATGAAAATGCACGTATTTATGCATACTCACATGTGCATATACTGTATATATATGCTTTATGTTTCACACTTTATATTCTTTTACATTTTCAAATCCCAACCATCCTTCCTCTGATTTCCACACGGGGGCGCTTATCGGACACACGGCGAACCTGTCCGTCTGACATGGCGCTCCGAGAAGCGCACCGTCCACCTAAATAAATATTAACTGGCGGACTGCTTACACTTTTTGCACAGTATCCGGAGATATTTTACTTGAACTAGTTTCCCTGAAACATAAAGGTGCCATGGAGGGCAACAAGCCATCCCTTGCGATGGTCTACCGGGCCGTCCAGGCGCTGTACCACGACCCGGATCCTGCCGGCAAAGAGCGAGCCTCCGTGTGGCTCGGGGAGCTGCAGAGATCGGTAAGTGGGCTAGTAAAGTTCGAGGCTTCGACGCGGCCTACCAGGAAGCTTCCGGGTGGGTTGTGACCGGGCGGAATCTGTCCGTGGATATTCTGGGTGCGTCGCACGCAGTGGTCGGGCAGACATGAAACTGCGAGCACTGGTATTGGGAAAGCAGGTTTAGGAGAAGTATATTGAGAGACATAGTGAGTGTGGCTGAATGTGTGGAGAGGCACCTGCCCTTGCCCATCCGCTTCGCTTTCCCTTTTCCTGGTCTAGGTATATTCTGTGTAACTTCCAAGTGGACTGAATGACAGGGCAAACCGGGCAGGACTTGGCTGGGAGGCGCTGCCCAGCCAGTACGGTCGCATTTTGTGACTTGGCATGGTCATGATCGTTGTGTGACACGACTGTCACCTGGGTTCGCATGTAATGATTTGTTCATAGTCACAGTTATGGTTATTGTCTTGGTTATTTGACCGTTATTTAAGTGCACTGTCATGCACTCCTGCACTTTTTATACATCATCATCGTCATCATCATCATTTATCAACCACACATACACATTGTATATATCTGCTGCACTGTATGTGGCCACTGTCCTGCCCTGACTGTGTATGTATTTACTGTATGTATGAGAGCCGCAGACAGGCTCCCCGTGTGTGAACATACTCGGCCAATAAAGCTGATACTGATTTGCTTGTGCGACTACGTCAGCAACTTCTCCTACCACACCCTGGACACCTGCCAGTGTCTGCTTTTTAAAAAGGAGAGTATTAGCAGGTGGATGTCCTTTTTCTAAGTGGAGGTGTTTTAGCTGGGAGGAAGAATGAGGCATGCTTCGAGTCCTCCTGCTGTATGACAGGTATAGAGTTAATTAATTCACGTGACTGTGGTGCTCAGTCTGATTTTGCTGAAGGTCCAGTGATGGTGTCAGACCTGTAGGCGGAATCCTCAGTTGCTCCTGGGGGCGGCCAGAGGACCCTTTGGGGGCTAGGGTCAGCTGGCGGTGCTGGCTCCGGAGATAGGCTGGCCCTGCTATATATTAGGTTTTAACACTCCTGACAATGTAGCTGTATAAGTGGTAATTTAGTAATAAATGAGAGAAGGTACTTATTTGGTGGATTACAGAGATTTTCTAGATTTCATTATAATATAATCAAATTCCTCCCACATTGGAACAGTAATCTTCACACAGGGATGCATCCTTTCCTGATCTGGACAAAAAGTGCTGACTTTGTATAGATGGCTCCTTCCTATCCTTTCTGCGTTAAAAAGCTTGTGATGTTTGTGTTTACTGAGAGATGCTGACTAGAGCTGTCTCCACGGTGAGCTGGTCTGCTGTTTTCCCTTATGTGCTGACACGTGTCCCGTCTCCTCCTGTAGATGTACGCCTGGGAGATCTCTGACCAGCTTCTGCAGCTGCAGCAGGACGTGGAGTCCTGTTACTTTGCCGCCCAGACCATGAAGATGAAAATACAGACCTCATTCTATGAACTTCCAGCCGAAACTTACACGGCCCTTCGGGACTCGCTGCTGTCTCATATACAGAGGCTCAGAGACCTCTCCCCCGTCATCGTCACTCAGGTCAGTGTGTGTGAGTCTGCAGTCTTGATTTATAGAAACAGTGATCAGGTTCAGACCCGCTTGGCTTATGTTCACCTTTCCACTACACCAGGTACTGTACTTCTGCTACTGAAATTTGGTACTTTCCCTTTTCCATTGATTTCCAGTCATGTACCACTGTCAAAAGTACCAAACCAGCTGGGGCACTTTTTCGGTACCTCGGTACTTGAGTGTCAGGTTTGCAAACGTGTTTAATGTTGAGTTATCATACAAATAACCTTCCTGGCAAAAACAAAATACATCTGCTATCCTGAAAAAACCTAGTTAGAAACTCCGAGGTAAAGCGAAGTAAAAAAGAACAGCAATAAATCTGGATCCGTGGACATATGAAGAGATGAAAGCTTTAATTGTGATCTGGTCGGAATAACATGTTCAGCGAGATGTGGATGGCATCAGAAGAAATGAAGAAGCATCTGCTATAATATACTAGGGCTGCAATACATTTCTCACAAAGTCATTCAGAAATTATTTGAATGGCAAAAATGAAAATGATTACGGCATGCACCGCTCATGCTGAAGCGGCGGCAGTGAACTTTAAACTTACTTTTTAAACATATACTAGTTCATCTTGAAAAGGAACAATCATTAAAATAGCAAAGCTTGTTAAGTTTTATTTCATATGACAGAGTAAAATAGTTATAGTTAATAGCAAAACCACGCAGTATAATGTCCTTGCAGTGTGATAAATGCCTACGCATAACATGTAGTCTTGGTATTAATATTGCACATCAGCTACATACTATAGCCGAATTCAGTAAAAAGACCCCACCTTGCATTTTTATGATGTCATTCAGTGCTGCTACCAGTTTTTACATTGGTGGAAAACCAACACAAGACATTCTGACCTTTCGGTACTTTATTAAAGTGCCCTTTGGGCACTTTTCCAGCTGTGGGCCAACTTGCCGCAGGAAAGGATACAACGGCTGGGGGGGGGGGCAGTTCCACACCCTACTGACTGACATGGGGCCAACAGTGTCCCCATACTGCCAAGTCTGTTGTCTGTCTGATCTGATATTATAGTCATGGCAATAGTCACATGACCTTTCACCACTTGCAGATTTATTTCATTTCCACCACTCTGTCTGGGTGCTTCACTTTTCTTTGTCACTGAGTTTACTTGTTAAATATCTTGTCATGCCACCCTGATCTTTTTTTGGATCTGTTCTTCTGACCAGATCGCTATTAATTTATTTTTACTTAATTTGTCGTCGTTTCCTGAGTTTGTGACCGTTTTCAAGGCAGCATTTACATTGTGTTTCAGCCGCAGGCTTTTTCTATAACCAGTCGACAAAGAAAGAATTTCAAGTCCCACCCCAAAGTTCCGAATTACCAAGGAAGTACCCCAACTGGTTTGGTGCTTTTGGTACTGGTACTCGATCGGGAGTCAATGGAAAAGCGAAAATACCAAAAGTACGGTACTTGGAGCAGTGGATAAGCGCCCTCAGGATGTTTCCGTGCTAGGCCTGCATCCTTGTGTGTTTTCAACAGTGGGAGCATAATTAGGCAATACTAGATGATATTTTATTAAGGTAGCATCCAATCAATGCTTGTAATATATTTGCAGACAAATCCAGTGAGAAGTCTTGACCAATAGAGTTGAATCCCATGTACTTGTGCATGGGATGGTGTGTCTTTCAGTCTCTTTGGAAGCATCTACCTGCTCCTGATGCTCCTGTTCTCTCCCAGCTTGCTCTAGCGATTGCAGATTTAGCCCTTCAGATGACTTCTTGGAAGGGCTGTGTCCAGACTCTCATAGAAAAGTAAGGATGTTCACCATGCTGTTATTGAGTACTTAACCCTTTGTTGTTTTCAGTGATGGCATGCAATATCTCCTAACCTTACCAGGATCACTGCACTTCCTTATCCTCCTGGTCGTCCCACAGGTACAGCAGTGACGTCTCCTCCATGCCCTTCCTGATAGAGATCCTGACCGTGCTGCCCGAGGAGGTACACAGCCGCTCCCTGCGCATCGGAACCAATCGTCGGACGGAGATCATCGAGGATTTGAACTTCTACTCCAACTCTGTCGTCACTCTGCTGGTGAGAATTGTGTGGCCCTCCCAGCGTCCTACTTCCTGGCCTCTCAGTCGACCTTAATTTGGGGACATTTACCCTAACTGCTCCCTTCCTCCTCAGTTATCATGTGTCGAGAAAACCGGCAATAATGAGAAGATGTTGATGAAGGTCTTCCGGTGCTTGAGCAGCTGGTTTAACCTGGGCGTCCTGGACCACAACTTCATGGCCAGCAACCAGCTCCTCGTCATCCTCTTCCAAGTGCTAGTGGGTGTCGCCCCGATCTGTGGCCATTGCTCTTTATTCCTCTTTCAGAATCCCTTGCGTGTTTATGGTCACAACGCTCACCTCCAGGGGCATCACAGATGGTCTCTTTGGTGCCCTTAAGCTGTCTGTTAGACATACATTGAAAATTAAGGTATCTTTGCCATTTGTACAAGTATGGGTACAAGTACAGTGGAGTGGATCAGTTTTCTTGTGTCCCATCTTGCTGTCCTTTTCAAGACGCACCCTCAGATACAGAAGACAATGATACCCGAGGGCACTGCGTGACTCTTGCCATCTTGTTCCTTGCAGCAGCGGGACGAGACGGCCACCAATCTGCATGAGGCAGCCTCAGACTGCGTGTGCTCGGCGCTGTACGCCATCGAGAATGTGGACAGCAACGTGCCGCTTGCCCTGCAGCTCTTCCAGGGCGTGCTCACGCTGGAAACCGCTTACCACATGTCGGTGGCCCGTGAGGACCTGGACAAGTGAGCCTTCCGTCCGTCCCTCGCGTCCAGATCCCACTGATCCCACCATCCATGCACATGGGGACGGGACACCTCGCTGTCTTTCAGTCTGTCGTTCCCAACCCCTGGTTGTGCTGCTGACCCGCAAAACACACATACTGTTAAATCACACCTTTTTATGATTTTTACGCTTTGACTGCATTGTACAAAAAATGGAAACAGATCAATAAAATCTGTCCCACTGACCATTCTGGTGGACAGGTTTTTCCGTAAGCACACCCCGCCCCTTGGTCTGTAAAATTGTGCAATGCGCACTGGGCTGTGGTCATCAAAAGATTGTGAACCCCTAGTGTTCAAGATGTAAACAAACAGAGCTCCGGTGGCCGTGGTGACATGAGCACTTCTCACACACAGGGTGCTTAATTACTGTCGCATCTTCACGGAGCTGTGTGAGACCTTCCTGGAGGCGATGGTGCGCAGCCCAGGACAGGGCATGGGGGACCTCCGATCCCTGGAGCTGCTTCTCATCTGCACGGGACACCCCCAGTACGAGGTGAGACCCCCTCTCGAATTTCTACTGGAGCCAAAGGAGCGTCACCATCGAGCCATAGAGAGGTTCACTGGCCAATGAACTGTCTCTCGATGTCAGGTGGTGGAGATCTCCTTTAATTTCTGGTACCGCCTGGGCGAGCACCTGTACAAGACCAGTGATGTCATGCTGCATGGAATCTTCCGGCCCTACATCCAGAGGCTACTGCACGGGCTGGCCCATCACTGCCAGCTGGACCCCGACCATGTGAGGCTCCTTGTCAGATCCTGCTCTTCCTCGGCACCTGCTCTGGATCGTGTCGAGGAATCTGTGGTCGTCTTTGTTTTGTACATTTCTATTCTGGCCGGCATTATAATCTGGTCTGTCAGGTGTGATGGCCAAGATGCTGCTTTTCATTTCGCAGTGACGTCACAAACACACACCGTTTCATTTTATGCCTGTGTTTACAGGAGGGCATCCCTGAAGATACCGATGATTTTGGGGAGTTTCGGATGAGAGTGTCAGATTTGGTGAAGGACATTGTCTTCCTGGTTGGGTCTGTGGAGTGCTTTTCCCAGGTATGTCACATGATCCTGGATGTGCTGTGTGGGACAAAGTGCGTTGTGGTTTAGGTCCATAGCAGAGTGTAGCTGTGTAGCGCGTCCTTGGCTTACAGTAGAGTGTAGTAGTGTAATATGACCCTGGATACAGTAGAGTGTAGCTGCGTAGTGTAATGTAGCTTTAGCTTATAGTTGAGTGTAGCAGTGTAGGGTGACTTAGCCCACAGAGGACTGTAGCAGTGTTGCATAGTGTAGTGTAGAGTAGTCTTAGCTCACAGTGGAGCAGCATAGAGTGGCTTTAGCCAAGAATAAAGTGTAGCAATATCGTCAAGCACAGGCTGAAGATGGAGCTCTGCTTGGTCTGTCAGCAGCTCACCCAGCTGGGACGCCTTTCTCTTACAGCTGTATGCCACCCTGAAAGAGGGGAACCCCCCCTGGGAGGTGACAGAGGCCGTGCTCTTCATTATGGCCGCCATCGCCAGGAGTGTCAGTCCGTGAGTGCGAAAGTGCACCCCTGAAGTGTAGCACCCGCTATGTCCAGGAAAGGCGTGTGCTTTTGCTTACCTTATCCAGCTCATGGATGATGTGTGTGACGCGTCAACCTCTCTCCCCTGGGCAGCGAGAACAATCCAACCCTGCTGGAGGTCCTGGAGCAGGTGGTGCTGCTACCCCAGACCATCCACATTGCTGTGCGCTACACCAGCATCGACCTGGTGGGGGAGATGGGTGAAGTGATCGACCATAACCCCCGCTTCTTAGGTGTGTGCTGGAAAGGGAACGTGGACTTGCAACCTTTCATAATGTGCCCTGCCTGGCGGGTGGGGAATAGACATGCACTTTGGGCCCCTCTAACCGTGTGTGTGTGGGAACAGATCCTGTGCTGAATTACCTCATGAAGGGATTACGGGAGAAGGCCCTCTCTTCAGTCTCGGCCAAAGCCATCCACAACATGTGCTCTACATGCAGCGACCTCATGATCCAGCACTTCCAGGCCCTGCTGGACATTGCCCATGCCCTCGACTCCTTCTTCCTGTCCTCGGAAGCTGCTGTTGGCCTCCTCAAAGGTACTTCTCGGAAGTGGGATGGGCATGAGGCATGATGGCCCCATTTTTTAACAGCCCGGCCCTGACTTAGGATGCCTTGGTGCTAAGTTACACATCTTACACGCTCAAATACAAACTATTGTGGAGGCGTTTGGAGTGACAGCTTGATGACTGGTTGACCACAAACACCTGCGCTTATTTGGAAGTTATCCGGAAGTGCAAAGAAAGATAGAAGTAGTGGAGCAAAAACTGAGCAGATATAATTTAGGTACAGAAATAATTCCATGTAATTATTCCATGTAACCAATTATTTGTTTGTTTTTTTTTTGCTTGCTCCATATTTCTGCATCAGAAAATTTGATCAATAACCAGTGTACTTTTGTCTAATATCGACCGGTGCTTGCGGAGAAACTCGTCAGCGCTTATTAGCAGGATAACGTTACGTAATTTTTTTATTCTGTGGAAAATGAATGATCGATCTGCTCGCCAGATTTAATAAGAATTACACACATGTAGTGGGTCATGTAAATTGAACTAGAAGGCTGCATTCCAGTTTGATTGCAATCGATAAGTAGCAAAGAGGCTTTTTTATCCTCCATTGTTTTGGCGTGTTAGTTTTGTATGAAATTGTGCGTGAAGCTTAACCTACGAGCTTTTGCATCTTCCATTATCATTTAGTATAAAGTTCCCAGTTCCTGTTGTGCGGTGTGAAAGCGACACACCAAAGTGGCCAGGAGCTACAAAAGTTCATATTCAACAAAGCCCTGGGTTACCGGAACTTCAGTGTGAAAGTGTCTACTAACAATGAAGAACAATAGATGTCTAAAATAGTGACAAGAATAACAAACATACAGCATATACAATATATATGCAATATGCAGTAATATATGCAATGAAATCTTTGGTATGTGTAAAGAAAAGGCCGTCCAGAGGCAGTGTCCCCAATGTCCATGCGATGGTGAAGAGGCGAGTCCGCCAAGACAGCCCAACAGCATCAAGGGCTTTCAGGAGTTAGAGGCGGATCTCATCCACCACCGGAGCCGTACCACCATCGAGATATTTTCACTACTTCAGTGACCTCAGCCCTGAAGACGGGTGCATCCTCCCCTAATTCTTCCAGCCCTACTTCCTCCAGGGAAGGTGTATCAGTCCTCAGAGTTCTCCTTTCACCGCTTCTTTGGCAAAAATTTCAAAGGGCCGTGGTTTCAAAACTATTAGAGATAGAGACGGAATTTGGGGTTTCTGCAGAAGTTTGGTACTGGAGCACCTGTGATTTTTTTCAGGGGAATCTGAGGACAAACAGGGAAATTTTTCCTCAAGCTGTGTGTTTTTGATATGGAGTGACTCACGTCAAAGATATTTCTGTTAAGATTAAATCTTTGGCAGTTCTTTGGAGTTTTATAACTGTTAATTATTTCTCTCACTGTATATAACTTAACTTTTGCCATGAATGTAAGCCTGGCTGCTTCTGTGGCATAAAATCTTAACTCGGTTAATCTGTTTACAATGTCATTGTGTGATGTTCTGGGTCAGGCGACCTTGCTATATCACTGAACATGTCCACTTCAGGTGGATGGTCATGCTGTCCATCTGAAAGCCATTTTCTGCTCGTCTTGCAGGAACAGCCTTGGTTTTAGCCAGGCTTCCACTGGAGAAGATAGCCGAATGTATGAGTGACCTGTGCTCATTGCAGGTCATTGTCCTCAAAAAGGTCAGTGCTCCTTTTTGTCATGGTGGGTTGAACTCTGATGCTGAGCTGCTCATTCTTGGGGCAGGATGCCAAGGTCTAGCTGCTCATCTCTCTTTGTTACCCCAGCTGCTTGCTCAGCAGACCAGCAATGGGAAATCTGCCGACCCCACGGTTTGGCTGGACAGGCTAGCGGTGATCTTCAGGTATGTCCTTACCACTCTTTGTTTGCAGGCTAGTTTGTACATTTTTGGTGTTCAGAGCCTATTTTACATTTATTTTTTCCTTACTTCAATGTCTTGCTTTTCCAGACACACGAATCCCATAGTAGAGAATGGGCAGATGCATCCCTGTCAAAAAGTCATTCAAGATGTAAGCCTTTTTTATTTTATTTTATTATTTTTTTACTCCTGTTTAGCACGACATTGAGTCAGTGGTGTAACCAAGTGTCACTTAGCATAGCTAGTCTGCTGTGGCTTTAACCCACAGTAGAGTACAGCAATGTACACATGGCCTCAGTGCACCGTAGAGTGTATTGGTGTAGCAGGCCCTTGGTCTACAGTACAATGTAGCAGCATAGGGGCCCCTTGGTCTATAGTACAATGTGGCAGCATAGGGGGCCCTTGGTCTACAGTACAATGTAGCAGTATAGAGGGCCCTTGGTCTACAGTACAATGTAGCAGCATAGGGGGCCCTTGGTCTATAGTACAATGTAGCAGCATAGAGGGCCCTTAGTCTACAGTACAATGTAGCAGTATAGGAGCCCCTTGGTCTACAGTACAATGTAGCAGCATAGTGGGCCCTTGGTCTACAGCATAGCATGACCTGTGACCAGTAGTTCGACCAGCATACAGGATTGGTAATGCTGACCATCTGTACTTTCTTCAGATTTGGCCCGTGCTGTCAGAGACACTGAACAAGTACCAGGCCGACAATCGCATTGTGGAGCGGTGCTGCCGCTGTCTGCGCTTCGCAGTGCGCTGCGTGGGCAAGGGTTCTGCCTCGCTGCTGCAGCCACTGGTCACGCAGGTAGGGCTCCGCCTCGCTGCTTCAGCCACTGGTCACGCAGGTAGGGCTCCGCCTCGCTGCTGCAGCCACTGGTCACACAGGTAGGGCTCTGCCTCGCTGCTGCAGCCACTGGTCACACAGGTAGGGCTCTGCCTCGCTGCTGCAGCCACTGGTCACGCAGGTAGGGCTCCACCTCGCTGCTGCAGCCGCTGGTCACGCAGGTAGGGCTCCGCCTCGCAGCTGCAGCCGCTGGTCACGCAGGTAGGGCT
>JABJVP010000061.1:31741408-31753884 GCA_026770825.1 Brienomyrus longianalis | reverse complement strand
TCCAAAGGAGTCCCATCACTTTGATGAACAGCCTGATCATCGTCCACATCATCCAGTGCGCCATCGCCGCTTCCATGCTGGACCACCGTGACGCCAACTGCAGCGTCATGAAGTTCATTAGGGACCTCATTCACTCAGGCGTCAGCAGTGACGTGAGTTCCCCGCCCTGCCCCGGGTCGTCCGAGGCTGTGAGCCACAGTCGGTGTAATCCCTGGCTCCTGTCCTCCCCAGCACGAGGAGGGCTTCCACGTTAGGAAGGAGTTCATCTCGCAGGCTTTGGCACAACACGGCCAGCAGCTGGTCACACAGCTTCTACACTCCTGCTGCTTCTGCCTGCCCTCCTACACCCTGCCGGACGTCGCCGAGGTCTACTTTGAGATGATGCTGTTTGAGCGGGAGGTCAGTCTGCATCTCTTTTGGGGGGGGGGGGGGGGCTGCATGTGCTATGAGGACGCCAGTAAAGCAGACAGCCGGTGTGTGTCCACACAACCAGCCATGAGGCTTCGGTGTTCAAGCTCACTGCCAGCTTAAAAGTGGCATAATTCTCAGTAACAAATTTTGGGTCCGTCTCTATCCTGCTAGATTTAACTTATCCACTGCAGGCCATAAGAGGGAAGCGTATCTGTGGAGCTGAAACCTGCTTAAATGTGGTTTGAGGCTGTGCAGAGATGCACGTGAGGTCAGTGTGGTTATTTCAGGTGATGATCCAGCAGATTTAGGGCAGTGCCAGTTCTGTAGCCCTGCACCGCCTGCTCTGCCATGTTTTACTGTGGTGTATGACTCGCAGCATGTCACGTTTGCAGGCATTCTGCCGCTGGCTGGAGAACACACTGAAAGGACTCCCCAAGGAGACTGCAGGGGGCGCCGTGACCGTCACACACAAGCAGCTGACGGACTTCCACAAGCAGGTCACCAGGTCCGAGCCCCGGGTCAGCCCGAGCCGCAGTGTTCCTCTGTGACATTTGTCGCCGACGTCTTGGCTGTACATTTGATGGTGACGCTGGGTCATTTTGTCCCATTGTAGTGCTGAAGAATGCAAGCAAGTTTGCTGGGCGATCAGAGACTTCACCAGGCTGTACCGATAGCCACAACACCAGGTGAGGCGACTCAGCTGGGCAGAACCTCGGCCGTCTGATAGGAGCAGGGGGCACGGGGTCAGGTGACCTGGGTTCCAGGTTCCAGCTTTTAGGTAGGCCCCACCTCATTCAGCTTTGTGTAGGGGGATAATTTGTGAATCAGGGGTTAGTGCCTGTGATCGGAAGGTCGGGGGTTCAAGTCCCTGAGCAAGTGCCTTAACCCCCAATTATTCCAGGGACTGACTGAACCATTCTCCCGAAAATGAACGTTGTTTTGGAAAAAAACACCTGCTAAATATAATGTAAATAGCATTTTGGGCTAGTGACAGGACACTGACCAGCCTGGTCATTTAGGGTTCTGTTTATGAAGCCTGTGATTCTTACAGCAAACATGTTTCAATACTTCATTTTCACTAAATGTCAAGTATTGCTATAGTGACCCTGCGCCCAAATTTCAGGACAATCTTTTGTTGGCGACGTTGAGATGAGAGCAGTGAAGCGGAAGAGTACCAATGAAATGGGGGGCTACTCACCAGGAGGACGTGCATCAGCCCTGCGGGGGCCACACCAGTAGGAGGCCCCCAGGGCTCCAGCTGGGGGAATCACCGCAAGGGGCACCGTGCTTTTCCTGGGGGGGCCGCTTAAGAGAATTCGGACCGTGACGATGCCAATAAGTCTGCATCCAGCCAGCCGGGGACGTAACGGGACAAAACGTGGATGTGCCTGGTAGGAGAAGCTGTAAGAGATGTCTAACGTGTGGGGGGAGGGTGAACGAGCGGCTTTGGTTTGCCGTCTGTGCCATAAAAATTCAACACACAGCAAACAGCAGCCCCAGCCTCGAGGACAGAGGCAGGGGGTGTGGAGACAGAGGTCTGCAGGTTAGGCCCCTTACAGCCACGGATGGACTTTTACAGTTTTGATTGCCAGGCTAAACTGTAACTATCAAGTGAACTCTGGCGTGGTTTATTTTAATTTAGTTTGTTTTTTTTCTCCTCTTAAAATCATGAACCGGGTAGCTGACAAAAGACAGAGGGGGGTGTTCCAACATTCTGCTCCATCTGATGTAGCATCTCATGAACAATAAAACTGAAATGAGGGCATCGCGGTTCTGGGCATTCTTTGGCTTGTACCTCACGGGCGGCTGTGTGGTGTCGAGCTGCAGATGGACCTCCGCCGCCTGCATGGGCAATCCTGCACCGTATACCTCACATGGGCAATCATGCACCGTATACCTCACATGGGCAATCATGCACCGTATACCTCACATGGGCAATCCTGCACCGTATACCTCACATGGGCAATCCTGCACCGTATACCTCACATGGGCAATCCTGCACCGTGTACCTCACATGGGCAATCCTGCACCGTGTACCTCACATGGGCAATCCTGCACCGTGTACCTCACATGGGCAATCCTGCACCGTGTACCTCACATTTCATACGTCACTTGGCACCGAATAAGCCAGTAACTGACAGTTTACAAATAGAAGAACTGGTACATCATCAACAAACTTAAAACATGATTTTGTAGAAATACATGCAGCATAGTAAACGCTGAATGCTTCAACAATATAAAGATTAAATGTGTTTTAAAGATTTACATCAGATCAGTTCACCATTTTACTACAGTTTTATCAAATGTGGCTTTTCCTGCATCAAAGCTGGGTCACACAGACTATTAATATGGTAAGGCAGTAAATATTGCGACAAACGTGATGTAATTCTCCTTATGGAAAGTTTTATTGTATAAATTTAAAGTTAAACTATGAATCTATGTCATTCATATATTTACCTTCTAGAGCAAGATGTGGCGAAATATGAAAGTAGCAATAATTATAAAAATGTACAGAATGTATGAAAAGTGTAGACCTTTTCCACATTGTTCACAATTTTACAAACAGATTCATAATTGCTGAAGATGTGTATTGTTTAGATCAGTATTGATAACTTTGACTGCTATTGGAATAAGAATTGTTTCGATACTGTTCTGGCTTTCCTTCTTAATCAGCCTTAATGAGAAATCGCAGCCTCCTGGGTGCGCTGCACCATCTGAGTGTATGGGACTGGTTATTGATGGCTGCTGCCTCTTCAAGATTCGGGGCAGCCCTCCCTGTCCATGTCCCTGTCCCCCTGCTGGTCATGCTTGTAACTGCAGAAGTTCTCAGTTTCCCCAGGCCTCACCTCTTCCTTGACAGGATACACTACCTTGTACAGATTCTTGGCTTCACTCTCGTCATCAGATCGATCTCCCTCTTCTGTTTCACACGGCTCCTGCGGGATCTCGCCTAAAAATATCGATTCTACCGTCTGAACCTCCAGACTCCTGTTCCTTGGATTTTCTACCGTCCTTATTTCCCTCAGTGTGTCATCATCCACAAATGACACCGATTTGCTCAGCCTGTCTGCTGCTTTCCCGTTGGACATGATTGATGGAGGCACATGTATTGGTAATGGTTCTGCTGTCACACACAGGGACTGACTGTCTCTTAGGAGGTCGGTGCTGTCGCTGTGGTTCCTCTGGGTCTTTCTGTGCAGGATGCCAGGCTTTTTCCCGTGGAGACCGCATCCCAGCGAGCCTGAGGTTCCACAGTCCTCGTACGCTTCGTTGCAGAAAGAGATTTCCTCTATGTGAGGTGTCGGCCTTCCGGAGTTTACCTTTTAATGAAAAAGTGTTAGACTCTCAGACAGCATTTCCCATGATACCTTTCACTTTAAACTGAAGAACGATACCTAAAAGCATCCTCAGCAGGTGTAGGAGGGAGCTGACACAAACCTAGCCTGGCGGAAATAACTCACAATGTCACAACAGCAATGCAGAGCAATTGTACTGTCCATCTGATCCAGATTCGCGTTTCTACTAATGGTCTAGGCTAATTTAAGCCAACAAATTTGTTTTGTTTTTTTTTTTGTCACGACTAAATCATGTCATCTGTTACCTTTCCTGCATTTTCCATCAGGGATGGTAAGATTCACCGGCGTGCATCGGTGCCCCGGCATAAAAGTACATAATGCAGTTGCCCCAATTAAAAACGTGTGCACCAGATACAGATGAGATGAGACGAGCTTGGGATGCATTGTTTCTAATATCTTTGCATCTGCAAAATCCAATTTAATAATATATAATTATTATTGTATTTATTTAATGATTTTCTGTCTGCTTGAGAAGCGCCAAACGGATAAAAACAAAATATCTGCACCGTATTGAATTGCATAGCATCATATTATTTTGCATCACATCGTATTGCATTGAATCGCATTGTGTTGACTCAAAAAATCTTGTCAAATCGCACTTCATCGCAATAGGGGAGAATCACGTGTCCCATTAATAGTTGCTTTTAACGTACTGGATCGTTGGCAATGCATCGAGATGTGTATTGCATCACCTCAGTGATGGAGACGCACATCCCCGTTTTCCATAAACCTTGATTGATGGTTTATTATGACCAGTATATTGCATGACTAATAATATCACCAGTAAAACATTAGCTCCTTATGAGCCACAAACTCACCAGCTGGAACCACCTTAAGCTCTAAATGGAGAGAGGAATGGAAAAGCCGTGAGTGAGGATTCGAAGCTCCCGTCGGGCCTCTTTGTATTGAACAGCTTGTGATGACTTTAAATCTGAGTCAGTTTTTAATCTATTCCGGGGTGGCCAGTCTTACCCAGAAATGGCTGCTGTGTGTTTGCGGGTTTTCGCTGCAACTCCCTAATTAGATTACTAATTAGGACTGACTGGCTGAAGAGTCCTCACATCTGGGTCTGAACAGCTGACTTAAAGGTTATCCCAAAAACCAGCATACACACCATGTATGTGGATAAGATTGGACACCCCTGATATACTCATATGCAGTGACTACTTAGAAGGAAGCAGGACTGGGTGCTGGTGCTGAGCAGCCCGTTGTAATGTGCCTGTCGTAAAAATGTGTGGGGCATCGCAGCTCTCTTACCACGTTAGGGTGCTTCCCCTGTGCCACGGAGGCTTTGGCAGCCACGTCCTGTTGCTGCCTCCAACGTCTCACCAGCCAGAGCAGCAGAAACATCACTGTTACCAGCAGTAACAGCAGCACCACTGCCATGATCCCGCCAGCCAGCACCACGTCCACATGCAGAATGTAACGCTTCTGCCCCCCAAAGAGGCTCCACGGTGCTGGCAACCACAGACACGGCGTTAGGTGCTGGTGATCACAGACACGGCGCTAGGTGCTGGTGATCACAGACACGGCGTTTGGTGCTGGTGATCACAGACGAGGCCTACGGTGTTGGCAACCACAGACACGGCGTTAGGTGCTGGTGATCACAGACACGGCATTAGGTGCTAGTGATCACAGACCCGGTGTTAGGTGCTGGTGATCACAGACACGGCGTTTGGTGCTGGTGATCACAGACACGGTGTTAGGTGCTGGTGATCACAGACACGGCATTAGGTGCTGGTGATCACAGACACGGCGTTAGGTGCTGGTGATCACAGACCCGGTGTTAGGTGCTGGTGATCACAGACACGGCGTTAGGTGCTGGTGATCACAGACCCGGTGTTAGGTGCTGGTGATCACAGACACGGCGTTTGGCGCTGGTGATCACAGACGAGGCCTACGGTGTTGGCAACCACAGACGCGTTTAGGTGTCAGACTACAGTTAGGTATGGTTGGACTCCGTAGAGCAGGGGTGTCAAACTCCAGTCCTGGGGGGCCAGAGCCCTGCACATTGTTGGGTTTCCACTCATTTAACACACCTGATTCAACTCCTTGTGCTAATTACCACACAGTTCTTGAGTTGAATCATTTGTGGTGGAACAGGGAAAGAACTACGCTACACAGGGTTCTGGCCCCCGGGGACTGGAGTTTGACACCCCTGCTGTAGAGTCTCCAGAATAAATCTGTGTTGAGATAAGTGTTTTTGTCAGAGATGCCCTATTCCGCGACTGGCCCATGCTGGCATTTTGCCCTCAGTGAAGCCACTTGGGGACTACAAACATGGCGCCGATTACCCAGATCTAGGAAGGAGGATCTCAGCTCTTTATTGGTCTATAGCTCTGTCAATCAGAACCCAGAACATTCAAAGGGAGGCCTGTATCATGAAGCAGGATTTCCTGCTTAGCTGGATAACTTGTCGGATTTAAAGGGAGTCTGAGCTAAATGTAAGTGAACAAAGATGAAGTCCATTTAAACTAGGGTGCCTTAAATCTGACAAGTTATCTGGGTAAGCAAGAAATCCACCTTTGTGATACAGACCCCAGTTCTCCACTCAGGGGTGCTAACTGGAGCCTTACCTCGCTCACCTCTCTGGATAGCCACAATCTCCACTGTTGCCCTAGCAACCTCTCCCGACTCCTGGTCTGTGGCGATCACCTGGAAGGCACCACCATTATTTGCTTGTCTGTTTGTGAGGTGCGAGAGGCCGCCTTCCTTTTCGAAAGAGGAGTGATAGAATGTTTCATACAAATTTCACTAACCTAGTTTGGGTTTCACCTTTCTTACCTCAAGGAAATCTTTCTCCGAAGCTGGGAGTAGGCTGCGCTTGGCGATGACGTAGCCTTCCTGTGTCATATGATACAATCTTGTGTTGTTTGACTTTGGCCACAAAGAATAGTGAACCTTGGGATTTATTCCCTAAAGATTAAATTAACATACAATTGAGTTTCTGAAACACTTGCCGTTATTAAGGTTTCACATTGTATAACAATGAGAGTTTCTTTAGTTATTTCCAGCAGTTTTTCCATGTACACTTATACGATGCAGGTCCCAGCCATCCCAGAAAGCATAAGGCAAGTCTGTCACAGGTTTGTGGGGACATTTGGTAACAGTTCTGAGACATTGATTGACTGACACAACATACGTTTGTACCACATTTTAGGATCTATAGGAACCAGACGGGGAGGGTGAGTTTGGAGCAATGTGTGATGTGTTTTGCTGGGGTGTGTGTTCACATGGTGACCATATGCTTTAGTTGTTCTGGTGTGAAGAGGAGAGTAAAAGAGATGAGACCAGAGCATGCTGTTGTTGGCTTTGGCTTATTCAGCTCTCTATTAAAACCAGCTTGGATATAAATGGGTAGACTGACCATGCTACAGCCCTACCCGTCAGGAGATGAACACTCAGGGCCGGTCACCTGACACTGCAGAATCGGAGAAATCCGTTTCCAGTTTATGAATGGACCTCCTTGACCGGTTTTCCATCAAGACCAATGTGATACATTATAATCTGCTGCTAGAACAGAAAGATGGAGATTTCCCACAACGCACATCTTGGAAGTCGTGATCGGTGGCTTGGAGCAGCAACGCCTGGTTTCCGTGGGTGGAGACGAGCACAGATGATTCACTGCTGTTTGGGACGAAGCCGAAGTAGGTGCTGCTGTTGAACTGCGGGGCAAAGTGGTTCTGGGCAAAAACGCGGACCACTGCGGAGGTGATGGCGTACTTCCTGGGATCATCGACCTGAGAGGCCTGCGGATGGAGACTGTGGATACTGTTACCATATCAACAAAGGTGTAACTGTGATACGAATGTACCTAGTCTGGCACAGTCAGATTTCTGTGTTATTTTGACCTGTATACATCTCCTGATACATATTATCAGTCATCTCAGAGCCTTGATCCGCTGTACTGATAATGTAACTGGAATGTGTCGCCCTCACCATGATCTGAAGCTGGAACGTTGGCACCAGGAGTCCTTGCTCTGCCGGTCTAGACATGGTTATTTCTCCACTTTGTTTATCAATGTGAAAGCGGCCATCGTCAGCACCTAAAAATAAATGTTGTACAAAATAATGGAAACACCTACATTAATATACATAAGAAAGAACAGGGCCACCATCCTTCAAGAAGAAAAACCTCCAGTTCTTTGAGAATTAAAGGAGCTACCAATTTCCTCTGTGCTCCAGATCTTCCCATAACGGCTCAATGGCATTTAGATTGAGAGAAAACATCTGAATCTATTTAATAATAGTGATGCTTTATTGATCTCATGGGGAAGTTACCATTTCACATCTCCATGAGATATACAGACAGGTGAGAGCAAGCTTGGGGTAACAGTGCAGGGTCAGTCAGTGTGCAGCACCACTGAAACAAACAAGGCTAAGGGCCTTGCTCAGGGGTCCAACAGTGGCATCAATCTGCAGACCCCAGGGTTTGAACCAATCACCTTCTGATCACGAACACAAGTGTCACCCCACTGGCCCTCGCCCTGTTGCAATAGGGCACCCGGTAGAGTGACCTCATTATAAGACTGAGCAGAGCAATCAATGGGCATCAAGGTGGCTGCCAATACCACCAGTCAGGACGTCAGGCAGTAAGTCTGCAGAGTGCAGCTCACACGTCGATGGTCTGCTCCTCCAGCCTTCCTCAGCCAACACGAGCCACTAATGCACTAATGAGCATTTGGTGTGGCTCACTGGTGCAGCCCTGTTTCTAATGCCGCTTTCGTTGTGTTTTCATGTCAGTTTTCTATCCTTTCGTCCATCCCCTTGATAAACACACACAAATTCTAATGCTGTGATAAAATATATTGCCAATTAATAAAGAATTTCAACAGCAATGAAATGATCCTCATTATGCAGTGTAGCCTTGTGTTGCTATTTATTTACAACAGGTAAATGTGCTCAGAAGGTAAAAATTCTGGCGCTGCGTTTTATGCTACCTGACAGAATTGTGTACAGCAGGGGGGCATCCAGTCCTCTGTCTCCATCCACAGCACAAATTCGACCAGGAGCAAAAGGCAGCGTGATGTTCTGCAGGAGATACAGCAAATGAGATCCTGTTGCTTCTTGATGCTCACCGTCTGCTCACCAAGTTGTGATATTTCACGTTCAAAGAATCGGGTACCTGATGCGCCTCCGTCACGTTAGCAGTGTAGATGGGGTTGGTGCAGATGGGGTGCACAGTGTCCTGGGTTAGGGGTACACATGGCTGGAATTGTGGGTACTGGTCATCTCCATCCAGCACATCGATCATGATGGTCGCTGAAGTGTTATACTTTTCTGGGGTGTTCATCTCCTTCATGTGATAAAAATAAGAGCAAGCTGACAGTACCGTTACCGTCAGAGCGTGCAGGATGTACAGAAAGCCGACAGTACCAGCACTTTCACCATGTTTGGGACATACGGTGTCACATGAACCCCATATGTGGAGGCATACCACAGCGTAAATGGCCAATTGCATCTGGGTCTTGGTCTCGTAGTCCAGGGGCTTGGATAAGATCACGTCACCACTGTTGGGGAGGTCTATCCTAAAGTAGCTGGAGTCTGGCTATTCAGAGATAAAGTCACATTTAGACTGTGACACAAAGGGATTGTGTGGTACTAATGACCAGTAGGGGGAGACACATACCAGAGACCTGTCAATGACATATATGATGGTGTCCTCGTCTGCATCCACTGCCTTCACAACAAACACCACAGAGTTCACCGCAGCCAGCTGAAAAAAGAGCAGGTCACATCAAACCCCAAAACTGCATGGTGATGCTCTCATCCTCATAGGGGTGGAAAATTTCACCTGAACTTTCTTGATGACCCTAGACCACCCCGCACCCTACATATCCTTGGAACAGCACACGAGATCTCACCTCCCTGATGGTCACAGGCTGGACAGTCTCTTCCATGAATACTGGCTTGTTGTCATTTTCATTGAGGATCTCCACCATGATCCTGTATTCACTCTACAAAACAAATTATACATTTAATAAATATATTTATTTATTTAATACATATAATGAAACTAACTGGAAAACTGTGTAAAAGGTGGTGAAGAGAACTATAACGAAATATACTATGTTAATTATGTTTAAAGGTATAAAATAGCTTTAAATTTATAAAATAGCTTTTGCTGCTTTAAGACATACCTGTATGGTTTCTCCTTCATAGCAGGACAAAACCGCCATTAAAACTGATCCATGAACCTTTGGTGAGATCATAGTGGTCACTAGGTGGAAAACACGCTTGAATGTACACTTATACTTTGAAGATGTCGGGCTACCTCTCGATCCAGAGCCCTCGAGACAGACGCGTTGAGCCTGATGCTATTCTCCTCCAGGTAGAACCAGTCGGCACTGTCTCCGCTGAGAGCCAAACGCATGCCGTTTGGCCTGGGCTCACCAGCGATGCTGAGGTTGGCTATGAACTGTCCGTCAGGGCTGTTTTCCCTAACCGCGGCGAAGATATCCTCG
This sequence comes from Brienomyrus longianalis, assembly GCA_026770825.1. Lineage (NCBI taxonomy): Eukaryota > Metazoa > Chordata > Actinopteri > Osteoglossiformes > Mormyridae > Brienomyrus > Brienomyrus longianalis. Next base: position 31,743,653 of record JABJVP010000061.1, on the reverse strand, counting down.
CCTCCGAGACATGAGCTGCCTGCTGTCGAAATCAATACATATGACATTTAAAACATTTGTAGAGAATCATTATATTTAAAGTATATTTAAATTCACAGTATATGTGATCTGTCCGGTTTTATGTTACGTGTGATACTGCATTAGTTGAGGTACATAAGAAGTTATAATTAAAAGACATTTAAATTCATCATGCATAAATAAAAACTGGCCTCATGGTGTGATTGCAGAGATGACGTTTGGAAGTTTGGTGGCTGATCACCTGATTTAACAAGCTAAAATATGAATGTTAAGACATGTATGGTTGCAGAGGCCCGGTATGTTGTGGTGTGACCTCGGAGGTCACCTTTCACTGCTTGCTGGTTGATTTTCATCACCATCTGGCACAGAAGGATCCAGCAGAAACTCTGCAGAATCAGTGTCCATGGACGGGCATCCCGCTTCATGGCGACCCCTTACACACAGACAGGTCAGTTGAATAACAGCACCTCGGATAGCTTAGCTTCCTTTACACGCTCACTGCCACCCACCTTGGTCTGTACCTAAGCTCTTTAAATGCATTAGCCTGTGTTAGTTCGCTATTAATATGCTTGGGTCAGGGTGTGGGCTTGGGTGTGAGCTGAAGATGCAGAGGACACACCCTCAGCCTGAGCCTGAGCTTCTGCTAAAGCTCATAAATCCACATGGAACCTTTCCCATTTTAGGTAACCCAGCAAACAAGAGAAAACCATGCATGTAATGTGAAATGAACTGAATTTATAGATTCTGTGTCCTTTTGTTTTATATGAGGATTTCATTTATTATTATTTCATGATTATTCCGAAGTGTAAGGTGTACAGAGCCCCAAAAAATGATATTGTGACGTGGGTGCCAGACATGGCAGTAGGTATGATGGATGACGCCGAGTCGGAGTGCTTCGCCTACTCACACGCCCCACTGTGGTCACACACACACACAACACTGTTTACAGCTATTAACATTTCCAGGACCGGAAATTTTTGAATGTAGACTGCAGTGAAACGTGAGGGAATCGGCTGGTGAATGATGTGCACACAGACTTTGGCAAGGATTAGGGGTTAATCTCGTGCTAATTTTGACAGTAAACCGAGGTGTGCGATTAAAGGATTATTTTGTATACAAAATGACATACGTGACGTTTTGCTGTGTGTTCTTGCATTTTACAGCCTCGGACGGATTGTCTGTCTGTATGTGTGTGTATCCTGCATGTATTAAGCTGTGTTTGTGTCTCATAGCTAAAATGGTCAATGCTGTTTCCTCGCTTATTACCGCCTGAATAAATCAGAGTGATGCCCTGAATAGCAGCAACAAGAAAGCATTTGTCCTGGTCAGAATTCCTGAGCTATTAACCCACAAAGGACCCGGTTAGTGCTGATTACTCCCCTTATGCATGTTGTACAGAATGGTGGAATTCTGCGCTATGAAGCACCAGGTTGTTGTGACAGCGTCAGAATTCATTTGATAGCATTAACTGAAAGAAGTGATACTTCAGTACTCCCAAGCACCAGCATCTGTCCCACTTGGAGACGCTCCCCCATGTGTGACAGCTGTTAATCCAGAACAAACTCATCATAAAGAAAATGTGAAGCCACCGGAACGTCGAATTCCGTTTTTAGGTGTGTTTCTCAGGAAGAAATCAAAGACAGGCGACTAGCCGGCTGCACGGAGACAGACCTTCAGCGCAGCGTTACTTACGGGACCGCGGCAGTCAGCGGAGGCGGGTTCGGTTCCCCTCGGCGGCTGGGCGGGGGTCCTGCAGCATGTGGCTGTCCTGGGAGAGAGCTGGCGGGCTTCCTTCACATCGCCAGGGACAGAGGGGGCTTAAGAGGCATTTCCAGGAGGAGATAATTAGCAGCTTCTGGGCGAGGTTACACCGAAAGGGCTTGGGGGGGGGGGGAGTCTCAGGGAAGCCGCTGATTGCAGGAGCTATATGCTCGTACCATGTTCTGGCATAAACTTTCATAGGGGCATTAACACACTGCACATTAACACTGGCAGTATGCATGACGGTATTATTGGCACTTAATTACACCTGTACAGGTTTATGTACACCTGTTCGATGCTTTGAAAAAATATTTAAAACACACAGTCTGAAAAGCTATTAACAGGGAATCTGGCTTATTTTTACATTTTTACACCTCTGAATCGTAGCCAGGGGCGGCATGGTGGTGCAGTGGTTAGCACTGTTGCCTCACACCTCTGAGACCCGGGTTCGAGTCTCCGCCTGGGT
>JABJVP010000061.1:31728572-31741308 GCA_026770825.1 Brienomyrus longianalis | reverse complement strand
GTGCCCTGCGATGGGCTGGCCCCCCATCCTGGGTTGTTCCCTGCCTCGTGCCCATTGCTTCCGGGATAGGCTCCGGGTCCCCCGCGACCCAGTAGGACAAGCGGTTTGGAAAATGGATGGATGGATGGATGGATGAATCGTAGCCGCACCACTTCTCTGTCCGATCTTTAGCCGCCGAGAAAGAGCTCTCATGCCGTTATATCATTTAACCACCAGATGGCAGCACATAGCTCCCTTTCTGAAGGTAACTTGTTTTGTAGACGCAGTCGTATCTGGACCCACGCCTTCTTCATTTGGAGACTCAAGGCAGGCATAGTTTGAAGATGCTTGAGTTCAGGTGTAACAGTTCAATAGAAGCCGCAAAAAAAAATGCCCCACCTTTTTCTACACGTTTTCTACAGAGGGGTTGCCTCGTTGTGTTTCATGATTGTGCACAGAGATACTCTTGATTCCTGTATTCCTCGCGTAACCGGATCTTAACATACATAGCAGGCTGTGAGTGTGACTCTCTATTCTGAAGTACATAAATCTCTATCTTTCAAATGGAGCCTCAGTCCTGTACAGTGTTTCTAGATGCTTTTACAGACTAGTTGAATTCTTTTCTGACCAGAACATACATCTGCTGAGAGGACATTTACACCAGTAATAAGGGAACAACCCGGGATGGGGGGGAACCACATCGAAGGGAAAGCATTTTCTTCTGGAAATTATATGTGGTAAATGTGAAATATTTCTTAAATTAAATGAGAGAAATGGAAGTATCACGCTGGGTAGAGTAAATCGGGCTGACCGGAGAGCTGAAGCAGGGTAAGTCGTTATATCGAACTTTTCGTACAGCCACGCATTGCATAGATCCCAGCCTTAGAGTCTACAAATCTTTATCATATAAACCAGCCGGGGTCGTCTTACATATATATACATTCCCTGCGATGGCTTGCACCCGTTGCCTCTGGCATAGGCTCTGGACCCCCCCCGTGACCCTGAATGGGATGAGCGGTTTCAGAAGATGGATGGATGGATGGATGAATTTTATTCTCTTTGGCTTATATTGACCAAAGGCAAAGTATGTTTGGTTATATATGCATATATAACATTATTATTATATTTGTGTCCCTGTGTGCTTCCTGAACCATCCTACACATTATAAAGATAAATTAAAATAATATTAAACAACAATAGGCCGATTATTATGGATTTACCCTATACAGATAAATAGTGAACATAGTCTTTGCAGCAGCATTAAACGTAACATTGTAGGTTTAGAAAATTATCAGCAGTTTTACTGTTAAAAATTAGCAATGAAGTGACTTTGCTTATACGAAATGTGCTTAAACGAGCAATAATCACGAAATGAAGATTGAAGAGAATAAGCAAGTGTGGCATTTTTTGAGGCTCTTAAAAACTTTCAAACTGCAGTTGGCGCCATTCCAGTCCGGCACTCCGATCCGTGTTTTATGGCAGATAATCTAGAGGGGGGTCGCCGAGCAGAAGTTCTGCAGGAGCCGGAGGAGCTGGGATCTGTGGGCATCTCGGCAGGATGCAGGAAATTCCATGCGACTCCAGAAAAGGAGACAAAAACGCTTCAGCTCCGTGATCAGCCGCGGCTAAAAGGCGAGTTAGATGGGCGCAGAGTGGCCGCCAGACGCTCCGTGTTGTTAAAGATCTTAAAGTGACCAGTCTTAGTCTCGCTGTTACAATCCAGCTGCCCGTGCTTCTCTTCGCAAAGTGAAAGTAATTAGAGACTCATCACTGAGTATTACTGAGCAGCCCCATCAGCGGCGGAGAACATGTCCCCCCCTGGCAGGAGAAGCGCGCTCGCCACCCTGCTGGTCATTCTCTTCGTGTTAATGCGAGCTCCGGAAAGCGCCCTGCTACACCATGACGACGAAGAAAACGGTAAGGCATCTTCACTTGGGACGACTGCAAACAAAAATAATTAGTTTGTTTGTTTTCTGCTGTATGGAATATAAGGAATCATGATGTTCGCTATTATTATTATTGTTGTTGTTATTATTATTATTATTATTATTATTGTTATTATTAATAAATATTATCCATTAACAGGGATATTAATCTAATTGTTTTGTTGGAAAGGTTAGTGATACAGTAGTGTTTTTGTGTGGTTTTATCATCTGGCATAATTTGCGCATTAGGCATAATGACTAAGCCTACGGGTCACGGGTTTGCTGTCTCTGTAAGTCATACCCGTGTCTTTATAGAAATAATCACTTCAGCGGTACTGTGCAGAGACCAGGTCACAGAACCAACACCCCCCCACTCAGCTGTGTGCACCCCCCCACTCTGAAACATTATTTGCTGCAGATTGTGAGGGAATCTGCCCTGCTCTTCCACGCTGCTCCACGCCGCGTGAAATCTTACTGCTTCACCAATGCCTTCACCTCTTTGGATTCACCAATTCATTGAATGTTTCTCATTTGTTTTTTACGTGTTTCTGGCCTGTTGCATGGAAACCAAAATAAATGACGCCTTAATTCCCACAAGAGGAGACTTCCTCTGTGAGATCGTGAAACCCACACTCATCCCAGCTGTTTTCTGGCCCCCGCTTTATGCCCGGGGCCCCTTTGCGGCTGTCTTTCCGGCGCCAATGCTGCGATCCTTCTGTTATGTATCAAATACAGCTTCCTTGGGTCCGGCTGTTGCCTCATTGCAGATTTTCCGTCCTCCTGACTGATAAATAATTGAAGTTCAAATGAAGCTTTATTTCTTATTTTTTGCACAGCTTATCACACACATATACAGACAGACATAGAGGTGGGAGTGAAGCTTGGGGTCTGAGCACAGGGCTACCTGTTTATCCATTTTCAGGGGGTTAAGGCTCTACGTGAAGGACCCAACCGAGGCATGGTACAAGCGTGAGATTTAAACCAGCAACCTTCCCATCACAGTTACACTCCCCCCCCATGTCCAGTCTGCACAGCGCAGCTGATCTTTCTCTAACGCCGCACGCCAGCCCTAATGCCGCACATCGACCCTAACGGCGCACGCCGGTCCTAATGCCGCACGCCGACCCTAACGCCGCACGCCAGGCCTAATGCCGCACATCGACCCTAACGCCGCACGCCGGCCCTATCCCCGCACGCCAGCCCTAACGCCGCACGCTGACCCTAACGCCGCACGCCGACCCTAACGACGCACGCTGGCCTTAACGCCGAACGCCGACCCTAACGACGCACGCCGGCCTTAACGCCGAACGCCGACCCTAACGCCGTTTTTGTTTTGAGGAGCTCACCAGCTCTGGTGTCTTTTGTTACAGTAATCGACCTCCTGGAAGCCCTGAACATGACCCGCTCCATCAGGGGTGTGACGAGGACCAAGGCGCTGGAGCCCGGGGTCCTGGCCTGGAAGCTGCACCAGCGGGCCCCGCCCCTCACCTTGCCCCAGGATTTCTCTCACTACTTCCTCAGCTCTGTGAAGGACGGCATCGGCTTCTACTTCATCGCCCAGCAGGCCAAGAGCTCGGATGGAACGCTGATCTCGCTGGTCTCACCCGCCGCTGTGAAGCAGGATGGCCACCCACTGATCAGGTTCCTCTCCAGCACCCGCACCAACCAGCTGCAGCTGGACTACCGCACCGCAGCCACCTTGCGGCCTGCCAGCCTCCGCTTCCCCGGGGGGACACCCTTCACCAGCGGCCGCTGGGCCCGCGTGGCACTTAGCCTGGAGACGCACAGGGTGGCGCTCTTCATCGACTGCAAGGAGCCCGTCGTGTTGGAGAAGAGCCAGAGCGAGGAGCTTCTCAGCCTGCTGCTGCCACTGGACCTGGAGATCACCTTGGCTAGCATGCCGGGCAAGAAGACCAGCAAGTTCCTGGTGAGGTGGCCGTGCCAGCGATTGGAAGCTTCAGGCTCTGTGGGCTAGGGCGTCGAGCGTGTGCTCAGTAGGGCGCTGGGTCAGATCTCAGACTCGGTAGAATGATGTCACAGGCCATTGAGCAAGGTCCTCATCCTGCAACAACCCCAGGGAGACTGGCTGGCTGACCCTCCCTGCTTGTACATCACGTTTGACACAAGTGTCTGCTAAAACAGATTAAAAAATGTACATTAGTCATTCGGCATTGGGGTTGCTGTGATGGCCCTTTTCGAGTCTTGGCTGTGAGAATGACGTGTGCCTGATTGGGCTCCGTGCAGACAGCTTGTTAATGCTCTGCTTTGATGTGGGAAGCTTACTTGGGGCTCTTGGAGGGGGTGTGAATCACTCCCCCCCCAGCAGGAAATGCCCAGCGCAGGTCATCTGAGGCAGTGCAGAAGCCACACTCTCGCTGTAGCATTTTTCACCATTTTACACTGGTGTGTTGCGTAGTGTTTCACTGCTGGGGGCCACATCTCTGCAGAATTACATCCAGTAAAGTGTCCTATAAATCGACTTATTATGGAAAATGCTCGAGTGAGCATTAGACACAGTCACGGGTGAGATGAGCAGCCAGGATTACCTGCACAATGTCACATTGTTCATATTTTAGTTATATGTGGTAAATATATTCCCATGTGTATAGTTCATTTATCATGCATAACGTCACCCGGAACATCAAAGGTGTAACTGTGATTTTTATGGGGTTTTTCAGGGACACTTGCAGAGAGCAGAAGTCTCCATGTCAGGATACCAGAGACGACCCTGGCGCTGTGAGAATGTATCAGGTAAAGTGGGGTACAGGACCGCAACAGCCTGGGCTCTTCTGTGGGTTTGGTTGGTGAGTCACCCTGGCACACAGGGGAGCTGTTGGGCGCGGGGGGGGGGCAGCTTCCCCTTATCCCTTCTTGTGAATGGCTCCTGACCCCATCAGTGGGGGGTTCCTCACCTCGCAGCTGGAATCCTGATTTTCTGTTTGGCGTGGCTCTGACGTCATTGCCATCCCACCCCCTGCGGCCCAATAAACAGTGTCTCACTGTGGATTTTCCTCGTGCAGACGTGAACATGCACACATGTGCGCCTTCCCGCTTGGGCCCCATCCTCTCTCGGCCCCCATCTGTCACTCTTTTGTGCTTTTCGTCAGCTTCAGCCATATGTGTGTCCCCCTCATTCCTCATTGTCTATCAGCAAGTGCCCAGGATCTGGCTCTCTCACCAGTATGGTATTCTTGGGGTGCAGTATGTGACTCATTGGGTTAGACCTTTGTAATCAGAAGATTGTTAGTTCAAATCTCATTCTTAGAAGAATAGCCACATCTCTCTTGGGCCCTTGAGCAAGGCGCTAAACCCCGCTGCCCACCCCTGCAAATCACCCCCCTTGGGTGCTGGATGGACTGCTGACTCTGTGCTCAGACCACCAGCTTCACGTTCACCTCTGCATGTCTGCATTGAAAAGCAGAGCATGATGGGACATTTGAGAACTAAAGAAGCAGGTCTGTGTGTTCATATCGGGAATGAAGCATTTCCTTTCTTTCTGTTTCTCCATTCTGCTCTGCAGACCCTAACCCTAACCCTCCCTCCATGCTGAGTCGGAGATCTGTGCAGACATACCTTGATGGTCCCCACCAAGACATCTTCAGCCTGCACTGGGAACCGCAGTCAGACATGGTGCGAGATCAGCCTCAGCGCACTCCTCTGGGACCTCCAGGGTTACCACATGGATCAAGGGCATCTCCCAGTGGCCAGGAAGAGAGACTGCAGAGGCTGGAGCAGCAGGTGGAAACACTCCGTGTCATGGTGGACATGCTTAAAGCCCAGGTGAAGCATCAGTGAATGTGTGAAGACATCATTAGATGTTTGCTGCGGGTGTCTATGGCCGTACAGGGTGTTCCACTTACCAGACACCACCTACCAAGCGTGTGTCTGGTGGCTGAAGCGTGCTTGTGCTGTGTGCAGAACACAAAGTTGCAGACTCGGGTGGAAGATCTTGAATCGTGTGAGTGCCGAAGGTCCACCTGCTTGTGGGATGGGCAGGAGGTGCAGGATGGCGCACGATGGGAGATGAACGGGAAGGAGGTGTGTGTCTGCACTGGGGGCAAGGTGCAGTGTGCTGTCTCTGATGGTGAGTCCTGCCCCCCGCTTCTGTGCCGCCTGTAACCCTGAGCAGGATAAGCAGGTAGAAGATCGATGGGTGCGTGGGTGGATGGATGGATGTATGGATGGGTGGATGGATGGATGGATTAATTTTGGTTTTTTTGGCCTTTATTGACCAAGAGGCAATGTATGCTTGGAACCCCTGTCATTCTGCTTTCCTGTGCTATGCTGTGTTATGCTATGCCATGCTATTCTATGCTAAGCCATGCTGTCCCATGCTCCGCTATATTATGCTGTGCCATACAATATGCCATGTTATGCTGTGTCATGCTGTTACACTGCCATGCTATGCTATGCTGTGTGATGATATTCTGTCTATGTAATGAATTGGATACATAAGACATCAATGTTCTGAAAGTCTACAAAGTGTACATGTGTGTCGCAGAGCATCTGTCATCATGTCTGTCGTTCATCAAGTGACAGTGACTCCTCAGCTGATAGCCCAGCTGAGCGATACTGCCCTGCTTCTCCGCTTCGGCTTGACCTCCCTGTCTCACTCCAAGGCTGCTCTGTCGGAGGTCAGAGGTACCGCAACGGAGAGGGATTCCGCCCGGACGCCTGCTCCAGCTGTGTGTGTCAGGTAGACTGTGCTGCTCCACAGAGGCTCAGACGTGGGCTTTGACGAGAGCTTCATTCATTCATAAGCATATACTGCTGATTAACTAATAGGCAACGACTGAAAAGGTTTTGGGAGCTGCAGCCTGATGCTGAGCATCTGCACTCAGTGTGGCCTGGAGCAGGTGGTGAAGGTCATGTGAAGGTCATGTGAAGGTCATGGGCATTAATCCGGGATGATGCTCTGCTCCTCAGAGCGGCGCAGTACAGTGTCAGAAGGTGCAGTGCCGCCCCCTGTCCTGCCTGAAGCAGGACCTGTCCCCTGGGGAATGCTGTCCCGTCTGCCTCACAGGTCAGGCTGCACTGGCTGCAGGCCCCGGGGCTGAGGCTGAAGGGCCCTCGCGCCAAATGGTGCCGATATCAGTAAATTCCCTGAAAGAATTCATTTTCTTGCCAAGGCTGCGAGTATGAAGAGGAAGTCTACGAAAATGGTGCCGTGTTTGTGTCTCAGAGTAACCCCTGCATGAACTGCTCGTGCTCCGTAAGTCCCTACCTCCGACTCTTTTCCTTTAGCTGATTTTTTGCTCAGGCACTGACATTATGATAGATCTTCTCTTCTGCTGATGTATATGCTGAGGTTCTGGAAGGACACCTGACACACTGGAATGCTCTCTTGTCTCAGGAGGGCCTGGTGAGATGTTCCCCGGTACAGTGTCACCGCCCCCAGTGCTCGAACCCAGTCCAGATACGTGGCCAGTGCTGCCCTACGTGTTCAGGTGCACAGAGACACAGATGTTGATGTGGAATGTCTCTGGTCAGGCCTGCAGTTACTCTGACGCTGCCATGGAGCGCGTTGCTGTCACCACACATACAGCAGGCCGCTGAATGAGTGAATGTCTCTGGTCAGGCCTGCAGTTACTCTGACGCTGCCATGGAGCGCGTTGCTGTCACCACACACACAGCAGGCCGCTGAATGAGTGAATGTCTCTCTGCAGCGTGTGATCTGGATGGGCGACCAGCCCGAGACCCCTTCACCACCGCCGATGGCTGTCAGACCTGTAGCTGCCAGGTCGGTCCACCCACACTCTTCACAGGCTTAAAAAGTGTGTGGGCTGAGAAATGCATACGAGAGGTGTTCTGTAAGGGGGGGGTTTGCTCCGCACACATTACTGCTTTACAACTTAACATGAACTTGCTTGGTAACTTAATTAGGCTAATAACACTGTGTGTGTGTGTGTGTGTGTGTGTGTTAGAGAGAGAGAGAGAGAGAGAGAGGGAGAGAGAGTGGGCATGTGTCCTGTGTGCTTTCAGTAACACACCCCTGATTCTGCACCCTGCTGATATGCACTGTATAGATCTGTGCAGGGTTGTCATTGCTGAAAGCATCTCTTTCCCTCCAGGGAGGTAATCTATCCTGTGTTGATGTTCACCACTGCCCTCGAACCTGCAGCCATGGGCTGAGGCCCCCCCTGGGCCCCTGCTGCCCGGACTGCTCCCGCTGTGTCTACCAAGGCCGCGTCTTCCTGGATGGGGTGTCCTTCCTGGACGAGCAGGAAGTGTGCAGACACTGCACCTGCACAGTCAGTGACACCCCTCTGCAGGGCCTGGGGGGCAGCTGGCTTTGGGGCTTCCCTGTGGCCGTCAGCTGTGCTTTGTGCTGGGATCTGTCAGGATGTATGGCTCACTGCTCTCTCTTCCTCTCCTCACTCTTGATCTCCCTCCCCCTCTCTTCTCCTCCCTCCCTCGCTACCTTCCTCTCTCCCCCTCTCTCTTTCTCTCTCTCTCTCTCTCTCACTCCCCCCTGCCCCCCCTCCCTTTGGGCTCCACACACAAGGTTGGCAATGTGATGTGTACCACCCTACGCTGTCCCGTTCTGCAGTGTGTAGCTGTTGAGACTGTTGACGGGGAATGCTGCCCCCGGTGTAAAGGTGTGTCCCCCTCTTTGGGTAGGCTACAGGCTGGGCTGCCCATCCCCCCATTTAGGCCTGAATCTGATACAGAATCTGTTTATTCACCAATGTTTCTGTACTTCATGCCAGACAGAGGCATGCAGTAACCTTATCTTTTAGTGAGGGTTTGTTCAGTGATGCTTCAGTGTCCGCCTGCAGGCTGCCAGGATGGCGCAGACCTCCATGAACATGGAGCAACCTGGCGGCACCAGGACAGACTGTGTTCCGTTTGCACGTGTTCGGTAGGATGGCTGTGCCCTGTGCTGTGCCTCTGACATCGCAAGTTACTAACATCTAAGAGAGGCTTTTGGGGTGTATGGTGTACTCGCCCGAGTAATATCTGAGAGACGATTTCAGGGCATCCTCTATACTCACCAGAGTAATATCTAAGAGAGGCTTTTGGGGTGTCCGGTATACTTGCCCGAGTAATATCTGAGAGACAATTTCAGGGCATCCTCTATACTCACCAGAGTAATATTTGAGAGAAGACTTCAGGACATCCTCTATACTCACCAGAATGATATTTGAGAGAAGACTTCAGGGCATCCCCTATACTCACCAGAGTAATATCTAAGAGAGGCTTTTGGGGTGTCTGGTATACTCGCCCGAGTAATATCTGAGAGACGCTTTCAGGGCATCCTCTATACTCACCAGAATAATATTTGAGAGAAGACTTCGGGACATCCTCTATACTCACCAGAATGATATTTGAGTGAAGACTTCAGGGCATCCTCTATACTCACCAGAGTAATATCTGAGAAAGGGGAATTGAGTCACAGTACCTCACAGTCCCTCACTGTGACTCTCCCTGGCTTCTTGTCAGGAGGGCCAGATTCAGTGTGTGGAGGAACAGTGTAACATCCACTGCAAGAACCCTGCAAGCCCTCTGCCAGGGTCTTGCTGTCCCGTCTGTGATGGTGAGCTTTTTCGGGGTGGGGGAGCACTGACACCTAACATCCCTCTATGTAGTATGTGCGTCTGTACTGAGCACTGCCTCTGCTCCAGGTTGCAGTGTGAATGGTCTGGAATTTCTGTCTGGGGATCACATTCCTACTGCGGATCGTTGCCAGGAGTGCATGTGTGTGGTAAGTCAGTCGCACTCTGGAACTTTCTATATTTTCAGACTTGATCATCTGTTAATCTCTCTTTTCTTTCTGTCTCATCTGCAGAGAGGAGACCTCCGCTGTGCCCCTGTCCCATGCTCTTTGACACCCTGCCGGAACCCGGTACACCGACCTGGAGAGTGCTGCCCACGGTACCAGCACCCTCAGACAGCTCAGGCTTTTAGCCGGAGAGCTCTGCACCTCGCAGCGGATGTGTCATGCATTACTGTGTAGTTTTGTATGGAAGAGGGTCTGTTATTGTAAGCATGGTCTAGAATGTCTGAGAACAAGGGTAATACTACTGAACTATGCCACTTATCCTTCTGAGTCGGGGGGAGTCCGGGGCCTATCCCAGAAGGGATAATTTAGCAACTACGGGGAAATTAGTAACTCCAATTAGCCTCAGCATGTTTTTGGACTGTGGGGGGAAACCGGAGTACCCGGAGGAAACCCCACGACGACATGGGCAGAACATGCAAACTCCGCACACATGTAACCCAGGCGGAGACACGAACCCGGGTCCCAGAGGTGTGAGGCAACAGTGCTAACCACTGCACCACCATGCTGCCCCACACCGCACTATTCTGTAAATAATACACTATACTTATATTAGTAAAATGGCCGTGAGTGTGTCCCACTGTGTCTCTATGTTTGTCTCACTTTCTCTCTCCATCACTTTTTTGACTCCCATAGCTGCGATGGCTGTGAGTATGCCTCTCAGCTCTACGCTGATGGGCAGATCTTTGTCTCCTCCCTGGACCCCTGCGTGAGCTGCCACTGCCTGGTGTGTCTTCATGGCCTGCTTTGATGTGGAGGGTGGTTCCATAAATCACTGTGCTCAAAGCCATGCACAATTTTTAAGATATTGTGAATTGTGACTCGCGATCCTCTCTGATGTAGCTGATGGATGATATTCTGGTTCTGGTAGAAACACAGAGGTAAAAATTAGCTATGATCATACAGCAATCATCATAATTCACCTCTTACTTGTCTGACCAGCAGGGGGTGTTAAAATGATATAATCAGGATTCAAGAATGTGCTGGAAATGTTCCATGATCTGTGTCTTGCTGCACAGGCTGGCCTGGTGTCCTGTGAGCGCCTGGATTCAAACTGCGCCCCCCCGCCCTGCAGCCATCCTGCCAGAAGCCAGGGGCAGTGCTGCCCTTCCTGTGACAGTAAGTCTGATCTCAGCAGTGCAAGAAGTGCTCAGTATTCATACTTAAGGAGAAGTCAGTTATAAGGAACTGACTAAAACCCTCATCCTCAACTATGGAGAATGGCTACCTACTCAATGCAGTCGTCATTGTTTCAGCAGTGGCTCTGGTGCTGCTAACTTTGAATACTGATAAAGATTAAATATCAGATGTTTTCGGTTTTAGGTCAAGTGATATATCGTGCACCTTCACGTATCGTTTGTACCATCTTCATCAGGATAGTATGTGATGCAAAATAATAATAATAACAATGAATCTGGGTATTTGATGGTGAGTCAAAGCTCTGTGACTGAATTTGCCTGTAAAGGTGAGTCTGAGCTCCGTGATTGAATATGCATTTGATGGAGAGTCTAGGGCTTGTGACTGAATTTGCTTGTGATGGTAGTCTGGGCTCTGTGATTGAATTTGCCTGTGAGGTTGACTTGACTCTGTGCACAAAGGTATACATTAAGGGTGTGTCTCATTTGGCATTAATCACTATACTCACCAGAATAATACCTGAGATAGGCTTTCATAGTGTATGGTGTACTCTTCAGAATAGTATCTGAGAGAGACTTCTGGAGTAATTCTCCAGATGAAAGCATTCCTTACCAGAGCCACTGTGATTCTTCCATCCTAGCATGTGAGTATGAGGGAAGGGTCTACACCAACGGCAAGACCTTCACCCCCCCGGGGATCGACCCCTGTCTGCAGTGTCCTTGCCAGGTAAGTCCCTGCTGCCTGCAAGCACATCTCAAGATGGTGTTGTTTCACTGAGGCATATGTCCCTCGCAGGATGGCAGTGTGAGCTGCCACCAGCAGCAGTGTCCTGCAGTCCAGTGCCCTAGCCCAGCGCTCGACCCCCAGCTATGTTGTCCTTTCTGTAAAGGTACCTTTTTTGCTGTCCTGTTCTCCACTGCCATCTGTAGAGAAACCTGTTGGCTGTGTACCTGGCTGTAGAGAAACATCTTGCCTGTGTCTTTATCTAGAGAGAAACCTCTCAGTCATGTTTCAGGCTGTAGAGAAACCTCTTGGCTGTGTTTCATTCTGTAGAGAACTCTCTCAGCTGTGTGGCAGTCTGTAGAGAAATCTCTCGGCTGTGTTTCAGTCTGTAGAGAAACATTGGCTGTGTTTCATTCTGTAGAGAAATCTCTCAGCTATTTTCCTATCTGTAGGGAAACCCCTCAACTGCTTTGGATCTTTGTAACTCTTGTTGGTTTGATACACTTTCCTGGAAACTCCATGCATACTATTACTCTTAATCTGCTTATGTGGCTGTTTATAATGACTTTGTCTCTTTGCCCTGCATTAATTGCTCTGACCATTTGAGACTTCGACCCACCTGACTGCCCAAACTGTCAGTTTCAGCTTGTGTTAAATGTCTCAGATTTACAAGCCAATACGCCAGCCTTGTTTGTCAGCCTGTTTCCTTGTTCTCTTTGCTTGTGAAATCAAACACTAGTAGCCTGCACTAAATCCAGCCTCGCTTGCAGCTGCTTAGCCACTCCTGGCACTCGCTCGAAACTGGTCTCCTCACAGTCTATTTCCTGTGGGTGGTTTTGGAAAGCTGCAATCGGTTTACCAGTTTGAGCTCTTGGTTGTGACTGAGTCTGCGGTACCAGTGTCGAGGAACCGGCTGAGAGGAACCGGAGCTTGGAGCTGATGACTGCTGCAGCTGCATCACTAAGTCATGGAGATGATTATCATCCAGTTCGGCTTCAGCCCTGCCTCTGTCTTTGCAGTATGTGTGGTGGACGGGATGGAGTTTGAGGAGGGCACACAGTGGCAGCCGGACGGGCAGCCCTGCAACAGCTGTACATGTATCGATGGGGAGCCCGTTTGTCGGGAGTCAGCATGCCCCTCTGCATCCTGCCTGCATCCCAGCCGACTCAGTGGTGAGAGCAACCTGTTTAGG
>JABJVP010000061.1:31711618-31728474 GCA_026770825.1 Brienomyrus longianalis | reverse complement strand
CAGCGTCTCTATGACAGTGGACAGGAGTTCACTCATCCTGACGACACCTGTCAGCGGTGTACATGTCAGGTGAATGATGGGTGGGGCAGAGGGAGTGCTGGGTGGGGCTGGAAAGTGACGGGCAGGCTGAGGAGTGATGGGTGGGCCTAGGTCATGAGGGTGGGACAGTGGAGTGGTGGGTGGGGCAGAGGGAGTGCTGGGCGGGGCTGGAGAGTGACAGGCTGGCTGAGGAGTGATGGGCGGGCCTGGGTAATGAGGGTGGGACAGGGGAGTGGTGGGCGGGGCAGGGGAGTGGCCTCAACATTCCATTTATCACTAGTCAGTATTGTCTCATCATTTTGGTTGCCTCTCCTGTTTTAAATTTAAAGGAAGTGTCTTTAATAGATGTGTCATTGGTGAATGTGTAAGTGAAGAGAATGATCTGGGTCACAGGTGTGATAAGTTCAGTTTGTTCACAGAGTGATTTTTCATTCACTCTGTTTACTGGGTGATTCTTCATTCACTCTGTTTACTGGGTGATTCTTCATTCTCTTTGTTTACTCTGCTGCCTCTTGTGGTTGAATATGAAAGTGGCCACTGAAGGGATCTCTGAAGATGAAGGTTAATTTGCCACCCCCTCCCCCCCTCCTCCTCCAGGATGGTACAGTACAGTGCGTGATGGTCCAGTGCCCACGTGTGTCCTGCCCCAGCCCTCTGACTCCCCCAGGGCAGTGCTGCCCCCGGTGCCCAGGTACCCTCTCTGCATCCCCTGTGCCAACCCACCCATCATTAACTTAAACCAGGCTGACCTGCACTGCTTCAGAGAATTGGCTTAGTGCCGTGAATGAAGCTCCACAGTGTCCCACACTGCAAACCTTCATCCATTTCCTGTTAACTGTGAGCAGAGAAAGTGAATCTGTAATTCTGTCAGAAGTGCAGCAGAACAGTTGGTGTTTTAAGGTTTGTGTGTTTCTGTCTTTAAGGCAGAAATTGTGTAGAACTCAAGGTATTGATTCCAAGTTACTGTCTATCACTTTGGCCTGTGTGTCTTAGTTTATCACAACAACATGCCTCCTCTCGCCACAAGGGGGTGCTGTAGAGCAGGTGAGAGCCCCAGGCTGAGGCAGGCATAGACTCCAAAGTAACAAACATCTAATCTCATGACTGTCATATTTAGTCCTTATAAGTATATAAATAGATGGCCTATTAATAAGCTCTTGTAGCGCAGCCCTGTGGTTACAAACCATCTTGCGTAACCTGGCTGGGTGAAGGCAGTAATTACCCCGCAGTTACGGTCAGACGAGGGCATCCCCCGGAGTTACGGTCAGACGGGGGCGTCCCCCTGAGATACAGTCAGATGGGGGCGTCCCTCGCTCAGACCCCATAGGGATTTAATTCTATGTTGTGAGGTTTGTTTCCCTGTGAGATAAGATTTATCAGTTTTGTGATATTTTTCATTATTTTATATCATGTGCATGTTCAGTGTGCAGTGTGTCCTTTAGAGCGGGGGGGGGGGGTTGTCTCCTGATGAAGGGACGCCGTAACAGAAAATGTTTTCCTGGCCTTTTCTTACTCACATCTTACTGTGCCACTTGCTTTGCTCTGTAATGGTTGTGGGAGCTGTTAGCTCCCTTAAATACGTGCTGTCATACCTGCTTTGTTTGTGTGCATGTGGTAGGCTGTGCCTTTGAGAACCACATGTTTATGGATGGAGAGCGGTTCCCCAGTCCTGTGAACCCATGTCAGGAGTGCGTGTGTCATGGGGGGCGCCTGGACTGCGTGGACACCCCCTGCCCACGGCCGGGCTGCAGCTCCCCGCTGCCTGGAACATGCTGCCAGAACAACTGTAACGGTACAGCCGGAGCACATACTCCTGCACACGCATGTAACTCGTCTGATCTTACATCACAGATCTGACCCACGGATCGCTACTCGAAACCGAATCATGTTAAATTCTGCCTCTGGATTCTCTGTTTTCTGTGGCACAGACCTTTTTTGCACAGATCTAACACGTAGTTGTTACACAGTCCAGGCCCAGAATAATGCCACCTCTGACTTTCAGGTTGCAGCTATGCGGGAAAGGAATACCCCAATGGAATGGAGTTTCCTCACCCTACGGATCACTGCCGCAGCTGCCACTGTCTCGTGAGTAATCAGTCAGAGAGAATCACAGACAGGCAGGCAGACAGACAGACTGGCAAACAGACCAGCAGGCAGGCAGACTGAGGGTGAGGCAAAAACACAGGCTGGTAGGAAAACAGACAGATAGGCAAGCAGGCAGACATTCAGAGAGGCAAACAGACATTTAGAGAGGCAAACAGACCGGCAGGCAGGCAGACAGACAGTTAGGCGAACAAACAGACAGGCAGGCAGACAGACAGACAAACAAACAGACAGGCAGGCAGACAGATATTTATTATCATTGCACAGGTACAAATGTTCAGTTTGGCATCTTATTCAAAAGTGCAAAAAAGTTCCAAAGTGTAAAAATGCTGAAATGAAGGGCTCCTGATCAAAACACAATAGATTGCATGATCGACCCTCTCCTTCGTTGGCCTGATTTGAAACTGAGTTCCCCTAGTATAGATGGTATACATGGTATGGTATAAACACTTGGTATATACAGCACCATATAGTAAAGGAGATCTGGTTGTGTTTGGGAATCTCTGTATCAATGAAACAGCAGTTTATTCCTGAATTTCACAGATGGGTGATAATGTTAATGCTGACAGATGGGTGATAATGTCACTGAAATGGCCAGCGGGACCATTAGTGGTAATCCGTACCTTGGACACAGACTAGGTTGTGTTTCTGCAGAACGGTAATGTCCAGTGCTTGATGAAGAGGTGTGCCCCACAGCAGTGCAGGAACCCCTACATGACCCCTGGAGAGTGCTGCCCCAAGTGTCCAGGTGTGGAACTGCACGCATCAGGGAGTTTTGTTTATTTGCAGCATGAAGTTAAAATGATGAGACATACTGACAGACAGACACAAAGGGGGTGTGACTGTCATTACGAGCTCTCTGTCCTGTGCCTGACTTACTCTGTGTGTCAGTGAGTGACTGACGATGTGTGATAGTAAAAGTGTATGTGAGTTCCCGTGTGTCTTAACTGATCGTGTGTGTGTGTGTGTGTGTGTGTGTATGTGTGCGTTTGATAGCGAATGTGTGTTATTGACCATGTGTTATATTGACCATATGTGTCTGTGCCCATCTGTGTGAGTGACCATCTGTGTGAGTGATCGTGTGTGAGTTACCATGTGTGTAACTGACTGTGTCTGTGAGTGACTGTTACTGGTCGTGTCTGTGAGTGACTGTGTGTTACTGACTGTGTCTGTGAGTCACCGTGTCTGTGAGTGACTGTGTGTAACTGACTGTGTCTGTGAATGACTGTGTGTAACTGACTGTGTCTGTGAGTGACTGTGTGTTACTGACTGTATCTGTGAGTCACCGTGTCTGTGAGTGACTGTGTGTAACTGACCGTGTCTGTGTGTTACTGACTGTGTCTGTGAGTGACTGTGTGTTACTGACTGTGTCTGTGAGTGACTGTGTGTTACTCACTGTATCTGTGAGTCACCGTGTCTGTGAGTGACTGTGTGTTACTGACCGTGTCTGTGAGTGACTGTGTGTGTCTCTTTTCATACCCTCAGAGCTGCCACCCCCCTGCCAGCACTCAGGGCGCTCTCACCTGCACGGTGAGCGCTTCTACGACCCAGATGACGCTTGCCGCATCTGTATCTGCACCAATGGCTACGTCAGCTGCCGTCACAAGCCCTGTAGCCCCGCCCACTGCAGCCATCCTATTCAGCAGGACTGCTGTCCCACATGCGATGGTACGGAGCGGGAGACAAATGAGCTATTTAAACACTGTGCAGTTAAGACCCTGCACATGTCGGGTTGTCCCAGTGCATGCTGGGCTGTCTGTACAGCATGCTTTAAAAGCTCCACACTGCTGTGTCCTCCCAGCGCTTTTAACTGGCTATCAGGTTTATTTCCAATGCAGCCATTATAACAAGCACAGAAAGGCACATCCTCTTCCTGCTTTTATTTACACACACATCTCCCTTTATACATTATTCATGAGCTGCTTATCGACTAGCCATCTTGGAAAATTGAATTGTAAGTTTTAGATGTTTCAATGTTCTAAATGTCATGGCAGCCCAAGGAGACCCAGTGAAACAGAGACTGTCTGAAGTTCTACATTTTACTGTTCACCCCCCCCCCTTTTGCTTTTTTACTCAAACCCCTCCATCACCTTCAGGCTGCTCCTTCGGTGGGGTGGAGCTCTCCAACGGTGAGGTGTTCCCTGATGCCTCGGACCCGTGCCGAGACTGCGTGTGTCGTGAGGGAACGGTGACCTGTGAGTCCCGACGCTGCCCCCCCGTGGCCTGCCCCTATCCCGTGGGGGGGCACTGCTGCCAAGCTTGTGATGGTGAGTCCACCCCCAATCCTAAGGATCCTAAGGGGGTTTAGTCACTGGGGAGTTGGGGGTAGCTCCTTTGACCTTTCCGCCTCTGGGTGACCCCCTTCTCCCCAGGATGCAGCTACATTGGGACAGAGTACCTTGACGGACAGGAATTCCCTGACCCCCGTGATCCTTGCAGCCGCTGCATGTGCGCCGGGGGTCATGTGACCTGCAGCCCCAAACCGTGTTACAGTGCCAGCTGTACCCACCCCGTGACCCCACAGGGGGCGTGCTGTCCCACGTGCGAGGGTACGTCCACGACTCGCTAGCTTCCCTTTGCTCTTCTGGGCCTCAGGCATGTTGGTCGGGGAGACCCTGAGCCGGTGTCTTTCCCTGATAGGCTGCCTCTATGGGGGTGTGACGTTCACTGATGGACAGTCGTTCCCAGATCCTGGACAGCAGTGCTCTGAGTGTGTTTGCAGGGTGAGTGCATTACAACCAGGATCGGTTGTGATTGGTGTTACAGCAAGGACCAATCAGCATTGCCGGCTCTACTCAGCTGAGCCCCTGAGAACCTTTTCCCCACAGGCTGGGACAGTGCAGTGTGTGAGGAGGGCGTGTCCACCAGCCCCGTGCCCCCACCCTGCCCCTGCGTCATGTGACTGCCCTGCCTGTGACGGTATGGTCTTCCGGTGCCTGTGTCTTGTGTCCTCTTGAGGTCATGTCTGGGGACTTCCAGGCTCACGAGTTCGTTTTAATGCTACTTCATGTAAGTTGGCTCTTTTGCAGGATGCTTTTTCCAGGGTCGTACCCTTTTGGATGGTGAAAGCTTCCCTGGGCCAAAAAGTGACTGTGAGGAGTGTAGATGTTCAGTGAGTCATGTCTCTGCCTGTCCACCTCTGCATCCATGTCTGTCTCTGCCTCTGCCTGTCTCTACCTTGTCTGTCTCTGCGTCCCTATCTGTCTCTGCCTGTCTGTCTCTGCATCCCTTTCTGACTCTGCCTGTCTGTCTCTGCCTATCCACCTCTGTGTCCCTGTCTGTCTCTGCCTGTCTGTCTCTGCCTGTCCACCTCTGTGTCCCTGTCTGTCTCTGCCTGTCCACCTCTGTGTCCCTGTCTGTCTCTGCCTGTCTGTTTCTGCCTGTCTGTTTCTGCCTGTCCACCTCTGTGTCCCTGTCTGTCTCTGCCTGTCTGTTTCTGCCTGTCCACCTCTGCGTCCCTGTCTGTCTCTGCCTGTCCACCTCTGCGTCCCTGTCTGTCTCTGCCTGTCTGTCTCTGCCTGTCCACCTCTGCATCCCTGTCTGTCTCTGCCTGTCCACCTCTGCGTTCCTGTCTGTCTCTGCCTGTCCACCTCTGCCTGTCCACCTCTGTATCCTTGTCTGTCTCTGCCTGTCCACCTCTGCATCCCTGTCTGTCTCTGCCTGTCCACCTCTGCGTCCCTGTCTGTCTCTGCCTGTCTGTCTCTGCCTGTCCACCTCTGCGTCCCTGTCTGTCTCTGCCTGTCTGTCTCTGCCTGTCCACCTCTGTGTCCATGCCTGTCTCTGCCTGTCTGTATCTGCCTGTTCACCTCTGTGTCCCTGTCTGTCTCTGCCTGTCTGTTTCTGCCTGTCCACCTCTGCGTTCCTGTCTGTCTCTGCCTGTCCACCTCTACATCCCTGTCTGCCTCTGGGCTGTCCTCCCTGTGACTGTGTCCCTGTCTGTCCCTGGGCTGTCCTCACTGTGTCAATGTCCCTGTCTCTCCCTGGATAGTCTGTGTCCTTGTATGTCCTCCGCTCTCTGTGAAATAAGCATCAATCAGTCCTGCTTGTTCCGTACAGACAATTATTGGTAGCGGATGTATTAATTATAGAAGAAGCTTCTGGACTCGGTTGGGATTTGATGTGTGTGTGTGTGTGTGTGTGTGTGTGTGTGCTCCAGAAAGGGGAGGTGACCTGCGGTTGGAGACGGTGCCCCAAGGCGAACTGCCCTCACCCCGAAACAGGCCCCTGCTCCTGCCCCCTTTGTGGGGGCTGCAATTTTCATGGCCGCTCCTGCTCCAATGGTGAACGATTCCCACACCCTGAGGACAAGTGCCAGCTATGTGTCTGTCTGGTAGGCATTTGTTCCTGTGATTCATCTGCTGAAATGTAAATCTTGTCAGCTCATGAGTACGTTTACTGTAAAATGCATTTCCTCTGATAACAATGTAATAGTTTTGAGGTATTTTTTGCAAAGCACGCTGTACAACCAGCAGGTGGTAGAGCAGCTAAAAGCAGATCCTCTTCTGACGCTTGTTCTGTGGCTATGGTTTTCAGAACGGCGGTGTCTCTTGTGTACCGGTGTCCTGCCCCCCCGTGCCCTGCCGCGACGTGGCTCCCCCGCCCCCCGGTGAGTGCTGCCCGGTCTGCCCGGGCTCCTGCCTTCACCTGGGCCAGCTGTATGAAAGCGGCTCCTCCTTCGAGTCCCCTGCTGACGGCTGCTCCACCTGCACCTGCCTGGTCAGTATGGCCACCAGGGGTCACCTTGCACCCTAAAGAGCAAATCCCTACCTGTCTGTCTGTGTTTGTCTGCAGTGTTGGGCATTCCAGGTCCAGAAGCTACAAATCCAGACCAAGATTTTATTTCTACCAACCAGCTCAGTACTCTGTCACTGTGACTCTTTATACTCAACTGGTTGGTAGAAATAACATCTTGGTCTGGATTTGTAGCTCCTAGACCAGAAATGCCCAACACTGTCTTTCTGTATCGGTGTCTGTCTGTCTGTGTCTGTTCTGGCCAGTGCCTGTCCGTGTGTCTGCCTGTGCCAGTCTGTGCCTGTCAATGTGTGTTTGTTCAGGCCAGTGCCTGTCTGTTCTGGCCTGTACCCATCTGTCTGTGCCTGTCTGTTTATGCCCATGCCAGTCTGTGTCTGTCTGTACTCGTCTGCCTGTGTCTGTCTGCACTCGTCTGCCTGTGTCTGTCTATACTCGTCTGCCTGTGTCTGTCTGTGCTTATCTTTCTGTGCCTGTCTGTTCTAGCCTGTGCCTGTCTGTGTCTGTCTGTGCCTGCTGGTTCAGACCTATGCCTGGCCGCTAAGACTCTTGCTCCCCTCCCCATCCCCGGTTCAGAACAAGATGGTGACGTGCCTCCGGAGGCCCTGCCCCCGCCAGTGCTCCCACCCAGTGCCCTCTGCTAGCTGCTGCCCATCCTGCGACTCCTGTCAATATGAGGGCGTGATCCACGCCCACCTTGCGACTTTCAGCCCGGCCTCCAGTCCATGCCAGCGCTGCAGCTGTACGCTGGGCAGTGTGAGCTGCATCCCTCTGGTGTGCACCCCCCCACCATGCCCCCATCCCATCACCGTGCCTGGAGAGTGCTGCCCCAAATGCCCAGGTGTGTCTCCTAATTGGAGAAGTGACCTCTGTGTACAGTGTACAGTGGTAATGCAGTGCAGTGCTCAGCGCGGGTAGTGCATGATGTCTCCCCGCTGATTAACTTAATGGGAGATTAATGGTTGGGGGGGCATGGGTATTCTGTCTTTGATGATCTGAATGCACTTCCCCTCCCCCCCCATCACAGTGTGCAGCCATCAGGGGGCAGAGTACAGAGAGGCAGCTCGCTGGCTGTCGAAGGCAGACTGCCAGGATTGTGTTTGTGTGGTAAGACTCTCCTTCCTGTTAGACAGCTAAGAAGCTAGAGTGAGGGCTGGGCTCACAACCATTGCCTTTGTGCCTGTCTGTGTGAGTCTGTGCCCAGCTATGCAAGCCTGTGCCTGTCTGTGTGAGCCTGTGCAAGTCTGTGCCTTTCTGTATGAGTATGTGCCCATCTGTGCATGCCTGTGCCTGTCTGTGTGATTCTGTGCCTGTCTGTTCCTGTCTGTGTGAGCCTGTGCAAGTTTGTGCCTTTCTGTATGAGTCTGTGCCCAGCTGTGCAAGCCTGTCTGTGTGATTCTGTGCCTGTCTGTGCCTGTCTATGTGAGCCTGTGCAAGTCTATGCATTTCCGTATGAGTCGGTGCCTGTCTGTGCAAGTCTGTGCCTGTCTGGTTCCTAGATGACTTTTCAAGTGACCAAAGACAGACAGCAGGGGGGAGCAGAGAGCAGGAGTGCCCCTGTGTACAGGATTAATGGGACAGAGTGCTAAGACCTGTACTCCTCTGTCTGTGTCAGACTCTGCTGACAATCAGCTGTTCTGCCTGTTTTCCAGGGTGGCAAGGTGCAGTGTGCACCCCCCTCGTGCCCCCAGCTGACTTGTGTGCACCAGGTGATGGATGAGGGATCCTGCTGCCCGCGCTGTCGAGGTACAATGGCACAGCTCCAGCTTTAAAATAAAACGTCAAGCATCTTGTTTTGCTCAGTACAGTAATAAATGAGAGATGCTTTCAGTTAAGAGGCCCTCCCTGACCATCCTTACACGCTTGATTGTGATATGCTGGCTGCCGTTGGGTCGCCCCCTGCAGGTTGTGTCTATGACGGAGAGACGCACGCGGATGGCAGCACATGGTTGGCCTCTAGTGCTCCCTGCATGTCCTGCATGTGCCTGGATGGCGTGACCACATGCTCCGAGGTGCGCTGCGTGTCCCCCTGCGTGACGCAGGTGCTTGTCCCCGGGGAGTGCTGTCCCCTGTGCGCAGGTGTGTCACAGCGCCCCCTACCTCTGAAACACTCATCATTGACAGAAGCAAACAAACAGATACCAGCTTTACTGTCACACATGAGGCAGCAGGAGTCATATGTACAGTAGTAAAAAAGGCATGCTGAGATTCCGTGCCCTTATCAAAGAACAGACTTTATTTTAATCACGGCAGTTTGATTCCACAGGTGATAATATTCAGGCCTCCAGAGGAGGGCCAGCTCAGAGCCTCTCTGCTTAGGGAAAAGTTTAATCCCCGCTCTGCTTCCCATAGACTGTGTCTACGACGGCCGCACGTACAGTCCAGGAGAGAGCTTCCATCTGACTGAGGACCCCTGTCAGATCTGTACTTGCGAGGTGGGTCTCACACACAGGTTTTAGTGGTAAGAGCACATAAGGGCTCCAAGGTCCAGTGGTGACATAACTCTGCCAAGGCTGGGATTTGAACCTGCGACCCTTTGGCAAAAGGCACAGTGTCCCGACTTGCTGTGCTCTCCAAACCCCCAGGGGTGTTAGCTGCTCTTCTGCTGTGCTCTGACCTGAAAGCCATTTCAGATCATCTCTTACTCTGACGTGGATCCTTTTATCTGAGGTTGAGGGAGGTTGGAGGAACATCCTCATTTATGTTGGGGAGCTTCAGACCCTCAGAACTCCTATGGGACAAAGACTTGTGCTTTAAGATGGTCCCTCTTTCCACAGTCGGTGGAGATTTGGAGCCTCCTCTGGCCCTCCTGTCTGTCCTTCTCCGGCTTGTTGAGCATGTTTGAGAGGGTTTGAGAGTTCAGACGATGGCCTGAGGAGGCGCAGAGGCCTGATGATATCACGTTTTACTAAAATGCTTCCAGCTCTGGCTGTCCTGCTCCTAAAGAATCATGTCTTAATGTTTTTAGATGAAAAGAACATCCATTATGCAGATCCTATGTGTGAGAAAGTCCATCAGTCAGGATAACAGATTAATACGAAAATTAATTGAATTCAGTTTATAAGGACTGTGTCTTTGGGTGCAGGTCTTGCCCGATGGTATGCAGCACCTGCACTGTTACAGAAAGCTCTGTCCCAGCCTGGTGGACTGTCCCAAGAGCAACATCCTCTTCTCCGGCCCAGATCTCTGCTGTCCTGTCTGCGCCCGTTAGTACTGTGCTTCTTCTGTTGCTTACAGTCCTTTGGCCATTCGCCCTCTGTCAGAGCCCCTGAGTAACTGTGCCCTCTGTCAGAGCCCCTGAGTAACTGTACCCTCTGTCAGAGCCCCTGAGTAACTGTGCCCTCTGTCAGAGCAACTGAGTAACTGTGCCCTCTGTCAGAGCGACTGAGTAACTGTGCCCTCTGTCAGAACACCCGAGTAACTGTGCCCTCTGTCAGAGCCCCCGAGTAACTGTGCCCGCTGTCAGAGCCCCCGAGTAACTGTGCCCTCTGTCAGAGCCCCTGAGTAACTGCACCATCAGCCTGGGGGGCAGTGAGGTCCATGCCACCGATGACCCTTGCTACAGCTGCCATTGTAAGGTAAGGGACCCTGCCCACGCCCCACCCAATGTGCCCCCTATAGGTCTGATTCAGGTTTGCCATCATCGAGCAGGATCTTCTGATGCTCTTCTGTGGACCCAAAGGGCTCCCAGCCCAGTCTTGGTCGGTCACTTATTGGAAAGAGCGCTGCTGTCCCCGATGAGTCTGATCTGGCTGCCTCCTGCCAGGCGGACTATGCCATCTCTGATTGGCCTGGCTGCCTCCTGCCAGGCGGGCTTTGCCATCTTTGATTTGCCTGGCTGCCTCCTGCCAGGCGGGCTTTGCCATCTCTGATTGGCCTGGCTGCCTCTTGCCAGGTGGGCTTTGCCATCTCTGATTTACCTGGCTGCCTCTTGCCAGGCGGGCTTTGCCATCTCTGATTGGCCTGGCTGCCTCTTGGCAGGCGGGCTTTGCTGTCTCTGATTGGCCTGGCTGCCTCTTGCCAGGCGGGCTTAGCTGTCTCTGATTGGCCTGGCTGCCTCTTGTCAGGCGGGCTTTGCCATCTCTGATTGGCCTGGCTGCCTCTTGCCAGGCAAGCTTTGCGGTCTCTAATTGGCCTGGCTGACTCTTGTCTTCCCCTGGAAGGACCTGACCTGGACTTGCACCCACCGGGGCTGCCTGCCCCTTAGCTGCCCCCCCGCGGAGCAGTTCACCCCTCATGACGCCTGCTGCCCTGTCTGCCAGGGTAAGGAGCATGTCCGTATACAGAGAGAACATTCTAGAGGCTACGTGAGAGAGACAGAGATGAATGGTTCGAGCCGGACGGGGGGACCACCCCCCCTTATCAGATGACGATGCATCCGTGTCTTGCAGAGTGTGTCATCGAGAGTGAGAACCGGCGCGTTGCAAGTGGAGTGAGATGGACAGACAGCGCGGATGAGTGTGTCACGTGCACCTGTAGTGTGAGTGGCGGTCAGAGACCCTCCCCCCAACTGTCATAGGACCCACCCCACCGTGTGCCAATGACTATCTGGCTGCTTAATCATCACATTCCCGCCTCCTGCCCCCTGCAGCTGGGATACATCGAGTGCAGCATCGAGGAATGTGCATCCGACATCTGCCAGGATGGATTTGTCAAGGTGAAGACGGCTGGCAAGTGCTGCTATGAATGCCAAGGTACGGGCACGTCCGCCGGGGTGTGGTGACCCTGCCTAACATGGGCAGCTGAAGGCTTTAAACAGGCACTTATTTCCGTTTTCAGGGTCTCCCATGCGTAAAGCCAGGATCTCTCACTGCAAATGGTCTCCTCACATATAAAAACAATAAGTTGTAAATTCCCAAAACACGAGAATTGAGCTTTTGTACAAGCTCAGGTGTGAGATTGTGAAAGATTTTATAACTGATTTTATATCTGTCTGTGTTCACGTCTGTGACTGTCAATGTGTCTGTGTGTGTTTGTCGTATGTTTCTGCCTGTGCTTGTCTGTGTCTGTGTGTCTGTGCCTGTCTGTATGTGCCTTTCTGCACCTGTCTGTGTCTGTCTGTGTCAGACCCCAACGTCTCCTGCACCTACCAGGGCGCCATCTTCCTGTCCAATGAGCACTGGCAGGTGGACGAGTGCACAAGCTGCACCTGTGTGTCAGGGGAGGTGCACTGCCGGACGGAGCGCTGCCCGCCTACACCCTGTGCCGCAGTGCGTTGCCCGCTGTCTACCATAACCCACACAGTACCATTCCTGTAAAGGGTCCTACATAACTGGCATCAGGACTGTAACCCATCCTAGCCTGAATGTGGCTCTGGGCATTTTGGGCAAACAGCCAGAGGAAGGAGTCACTTTTGCGTAGACTTGTCTCCTCCTCAGCCTCCTCTTCCTCCTGCTTAACGAGTGTCTGTCTGACACTGGGGGGAGAAAGTCCCGAGGGATAAAAAAGAGCAAAGAGGTGAACAGGGTCTCTATGATGGTGGGGGGGTTGCAATGGCTGACATTCCATGCTGACACACCCCACAAGCGACACAGTGCATTTGCCGCCCCCTTCACCCCCGGGTCTCCTCTGGCTGATCTAGTCTCTTCTCCTCCCTGCACACCAGGATGAAACCCCGGCTCTCATCCCCGGAATGTGCTGCCCACACTGCATTCCAAGGCCAGCGACCTGCGTAGCATTTGGGGATCCCCACTACCGCACTTTTGATGGGAAGATGGTCAATTTCCAGGGATCATGCACCTATGTGCTGGCAGAGGACTGTGAGGGAGGAGACTTCAGGTGAGGAGGTATCTTAATTCTGTATCTCCATCCTCTCTGTCCATCCTCTACCTCCATCCTGTAACTCCATCCTCTGCCTCCGTCCACTACCTCCATCCTATATTCCATTCTCTATCCCCATCCTCTGCTTCCATCCTGTACCTCCATCCTCTGCTTCCTCTCTGTTCTTCGGTCCTCATAGGCAAACTGTGAAAACATGGATGCACTTCCTTCTCAGCATGTGAAAGCTGCTTCCTGCGAGGAGTTTCCTACATTATTCCTAAGCTGCCCAGGGTTTGAGTCCAATCCTTCCTGGCTGTACATTTTGGATTTACTGGTCACTCCCTGTTTCATGAGGCCTGTGTAATTTCCCTCCAGAGGAGAGGAGGACAGGGGATTCCTCCTTAATTGCAGGTTCTCCTGCAGTGAATTCTGGGCATGTCTTGTTATATAACTGCCACTTCAGATCAGAGTAGAGAGCAGATCTTAATCCCCTTTGGGGGTCCACAGCATTCAAGTCACCAATGAGGACCGGGGCCGCTCAGGGGTGTCCTGGACTAAAGAGGTCACAGTCTTCATCGCTGATGTCGTGGTCCAGCTTCTGCAGAACTGGGTTGTCATGGTAATGCCCTCGCTGACCCCGAAGCCTTGTTCTCTCCCAGCTGCTGTATGCCAGAAATGAATCCATCTGAAGCCTTTATCTTCCACAGGTCGATGATCAGACCGTGACCTTGCCATTCCTCAGGGAGCCCTATGTCTACGTGGAACGCAAGACCAGTACCATCTTGCTGAACACTAACATCGGAATGAAGGTGCCCTTGTCGTTTCGCAGACCCACTGTTATCAGGGTGTGGACAGTCTCTCCTCATTTTCTTCTACAGTTTCCCTTACCCTGGGGAGGGGGGTTCTCTCTCTCAGGTGTTGTGGAACAGTAGAGGGCACATAGAGGTCAGTGTCCCAGGAACATACAAGAGCAACATGTGCGGCCTGTGCGGAAACTTCAACAACTACCCCCAAGATGACATGCGGCTCCCGAGTGGGCAAATGGCAGCGAGCGAGGCAGGATTTGGGAACAGCTGGAAGGTGAGGGGGCAGAGGGGGTTCTCAGGTGGAACAGGCAGGAAACCCCGGGATGCTCCGGGAATCTTGGAGCAGTCTGAGGTAGGAAGGTTGGGAGACCCCAGGATGCTCCGGGGATTGTGGAGAAGTCTGAGGCTGAAAGGGCAGGAAGCCCCGGAATGCGTTTGATTACCTGAGACATTATTAACCCTGAAATGCATCTAGTGCCTGAGGACCTGCAAACATTTCCTCTGATGTTAATGGACATCCCACCTGACAGGTCCTCAACAGTAATGGCACAGTGACTCAGTGCCATGATGGGCAGGACGTGGACCCTTGCAAGGAGGCCGGCTATGCAGCACGCAAGGTGGCCAACGCACGCTGTGGTGTGCTCAAGTCAGCCGTGTTTGAGCGCTGCCACCGGCTGGTACCGCCTCAGATCTTCTACGCCGCCTGCGTGTACGACCTGTGCGCCTGCGGGCCCAACGTGGAGGAGTGCCTGTGTGACGTGTTGGGGGCGTATGCCGCTGAATGCCGGCAAGCTGGCGTGCTCCTGCATTGGAGGTCCCCCACACTGTGTGGTAGGCTCAACACTCTCCTCTCCTGTTACATGTGGGGGGGGAGGGACCAGGCTCTGCTTGGTGAGGTCACCCAGTGTTCTGTCATTCAAAGTCAAGGCAAGTCGAAGTATTTATTATTGTCATCTGCAACTGTATGAGGCATGGGTTACACACTGAGGTCGTTCATCATAGTACATCTATCCATTCTCTAAAACCACTTATTCTGGTCAGGGTCAGGGGGAGTCTGGAAATCTTGAATTGGGTCCAGTTAGAAGCAGAGCCATCGATAGGCTTGGAGTCAGGGGCTTTATGATTGAAGGTCATTAAACATATTCAGTGAGGTCACCTGATTCACTGGTAATTTTGAGCGACTGAGTCATGAGCCTGTACCATGTCTTTCCCAGCGGTGGGCTGCCCTCTGGACCGCGGCTTTGTCTTTGACGAGTGTGGCCCCCCCTGCCCGAAGACCTGCTTCAATAAGGACGTGCCCCTGGGGGTTATCGAGTCGCACTGCTTCAAGCCATGTGTACCAGGATGCCAGTGTCCCGCCGGGCTCTTGGAGCATGAGTCGCACTGCATCACTCCTGAGGCATGTCCCAAGATCATCTACGGCAACTCATGAGGGACAAACTGAGCGGCCCAGAGCACAACTGCTGTGCTCAGTGTGTATGTTTTGGAACAGTTTTTAAGTATTACCCACAAGTAATCGATGTGCCTTTATCTTAATGTCTTATAAGCATTTTTGGACGAGCATACATGTCTCTCCTGGCAGTGTTCCTGCTCTCCCAGCAGGTTGTCTTGAGCTTTTTCAACAACCGGGACTTTCCCAACAATAACCCCTGAAGTGTGGAAAAGAAACACCAGAGCAGAACCACAATACCAGCACAAGAGCACAGCTTCCTGGCTCACACAGAAGAGCACAGTTTCCTGGCTCATTCTCTGTGCCCATTTGTGTTTAATGACATGTTCTGGGAATAAAATGTGAGTTCTCTGAAAGCAGAGGTGGACGGGACATAGTCGGAGCACCTCAGGGCGAGCGGCTGTGAGGGTTTGTGTGAGCTTTGGAGCGAAAGCTGATCGTGCTGGAGGGGATAGGCGAGGCCCTCAGCTGTTTGAGACGTATGCAAAGTACGCCAGGAGTGGTGTTAATGAGGGCATCATGCTCGCAGTGTGCTGTGGGAACGGTGTATGAGGTAATCTCCCCTGTGATCAGCATGTACAAATCTGTATTTATTTTCATGATGTTAAGTTTGTTATGCATTCTAGAATATTCTGTTTGGTGCCGGCCGGGGAACGTGGGTGGTTTGAAGATGCTTTTCTTGTTTAGTCTGAGATGGGATGCAGCCGAAGATGGGAGGCAGAGAGCCTGGTCTTTGATGACTCCAAGCACCATTAAGGTCCTGGTGATTGGTGGGAGTGTGCTGTCCGGGTATAGCAGCAGATGATTGAGTATAACATGGTATGAGTGAGGATAACATGGTATGAGTGAGTATAACAAGACGTAAGTGAGGATAACAGCATAATTTGTTAATGACCACTGAAGAGACCCTGTTCCATCCAGAGGGTGGTGACATGCAGCCGTGTCACTTTGGAAGCAGGTCAGTACTGCCATAAGAACAGGGAACACCTTATTCACAGACGTACAAGGCTTTGCCCTTTCACTCATGCATATCTGTTTTATTGTTGACTATAGATATATATTTTATATTGTATATTTGTATAATTTTTACTTGGATCAATAAATCTTCCCTTCTTGATATCGTGCAACTGCAGTATTTCACTTAGTGTGATAAAAATTAGTTTGCATCTGAATTTACACCAAAAATGTTGTTTTTCTGTAATTGTGCCATCATTTTGTAACATTTATGACCAGATTTCCCCACAATGTGATAAAAACCGGTAACTTTTTACCTTCTGGGGAATTTTTTTTCGATACCCAAAAACATAACCTCAGTTTTATAAAAAATAAAACGTGTGTCTGTGTGTACAAGACCTATAAGGTTTTTTTTTTTTCAAACGAGTTTTCTTGAACAAATCTATTGCTGGTCCATCTATATGCAGTTTAATTGCCCCCAATACTTAATTTGACTTCATTTATCCCCTCCCGATAAATATACCTTTGTATTTTAATAATTTTGTCCCACCCGATATCGCATGTATTCATACGTCCTACACGTTCCCGAAAGCCCTCTGTCGTGACCCTTTTCTCCGGAATTACGAGTAAATGGGCCAAACAGCTAAGTTTAGCTGGGCTGCTAATCGCCTGTCAAGTAGGCGCGGGCGGTACGCCAGTGTCATAGTCACCCTATGGATTTGCACTACACCTTTACATGGCGATATGTCGACAGTCTAATTATACAACGCCCTACTGATAAAAAATAAAGCATTTTTTTTTCTTCAAATCTTCAGTGGTAATCTGAATGCTTCTCCTTATATAGTATTTGTAACCGTTTATCTGCTTTGTGTGGATTTTCTATTAAACACTCC
Source organism: Brienomyrus longianalis (assembly GCA_026770825.1). Taxonomy (NCBI): domain Eukaryota; kingdom Metazoa; phylum Chordata; class Actinopteri; order Osteoglossiformes; family Mormyridae; genus Brienomyrus; species Brienomyrus longianalis. Next base: position 31,711,720 of record JABJVP010000061.1, on the reverse strand, counting down.
TTCGACAAGTCGTGATGAAAAAAATAGTTTCAATCTTCTGTAATTATACACATAAAATAGAAATAACCTGGTTACATATATAATGGCAAATCAGCATATATA
>JABJVP010000061.1:31675982-31701194 GCA_026770825.1 Brienomyrus longianalis | reverse complement strand
TCGTGCCCATTGCTTCCGAGATAGGCTCCGGACCCCCCGCGACCCAGTAGGATAAGCGGTTTGGAAAATGGATGGATAGATGGATTTCTAAAACATTTCAGTTCATTATAACAAATGTTTTCCTTTAATGCCACTACGTAATTATGGGCGTAGTTCAAATTATCACTGAATAAAAAGATGGTTTTACTCTGTGCGAAGTTCGATAGCACACTACACAGGCATCAGCGCTAGGCACGAGCACCTGAAGACACGGCTGCGCGTGTTGCCTATTTATGTTTATTAAATTACCTTTTATACAGAGAGCTTTTTTTAATATCTTCCATCCCTGTAGCTAATAAATACACTCATTATAAAAGCCATAAATTTGTCTGCCTGCCACCTTAGAATCTCCATTAAATCAGTGTTGGAGAATTCAGACTAAAATCTGGGCTTATTCTATGTGGATTGACGGTGCCAGTATGTGTGTTTGTGCGCATTGGGCTTGTTGGGACCAGTGTCCTTATCGTAAAGCAAAACTGAAACTAAATAATTCGTGTACTGAAATCCATCCATCTATCACCGTAGCTGCTTAATCCCAACTGGGGTCACTGGTGCCTGTCCCTGGAACAAAGGGCACAGGCAGGAACCAACCCTGGGAAGTCGCCAACACACCGCAGGGTGCACACTCTCACACAATTAGGAGGCCAACTAAGAGTCACCAATCACCCTATCCTGCACACTTTAGAACTGTGGGAGGAAACCAGAGTCCCTGGCAGAAACCCGCGTGAACACGGGGAGAGCGTGCAAACTCCACGCAGGAAGGTCCTACACCCGACCCGGGGACCTTCTTGCTGTGAGGCAGCAGCGCTAACCACAGCACCACCATGCCGCCCTGTACTGAAATATAAATGAAAACTATATTTACCTTTTAATCAGTAGAAAGCAGCTCCACTCCACCAACATCATCTTACCTTATTTATCTGCAATGTCCCCTCTTACTGTCCCTTTTTCGACTTCAGTGCTTATGGCTTCCATGATTTACCAAAACAGTCGCATGTGGCGTGCTCCGCTGACCGAATTTACACTGAATGCATACAGAATACTTCTGGGCATCGCAGTACACATCTCAGTAATATTTTAGATATACTACTGATTTTCTTAACAAATTGTGGGTGAAAATAATGTGTGTATAGTGCTGAAAAACCAGCGTCCATTATCTAAAGGCCTGCAGTGAAATGGAGTTTGTTGTTGTCAAAAACAGGCTTAAAATAAACAGTCTGATTTTCCGGAGGAAAATGAATCGTTTGGATTAATCGACCAATAGTCAATAGATTAATCCTTATAAAAATAGCCATCAGTGTCAGCTCTAGTCCCATCGAGAGGAAATTTCCTGTTGAAATAATATTTGGAGATTGAAGCCTGCTTTTTCCCATGCTGAAGTCTATAGTGTTTCTTCTTGGCAACAATTTAGTTGAGCACGGTTGGTCTGTGTGGTCTTAGATTGATTGCGTCTCTAATATGTAACTCTGACTTTATTGCCGTGGTAATGATAGCAGTAATTAATATGCTGCGGCAGAGGAGCATAGCAAATCCCCAGGGTCATGTAAGGTGCTGAAGACTACTCATGGTCACTGGATGTCACTGGAACATGGTTATGGACCTTTTTCTAACCGTGTTTCTCTGTGAATATGAGCATCTTAATCTGGATGGTGTTCAAAGTACTGGCCGGTGGCATAAGACATGATTCCACTGTTGTACAGGAACTGAGCCGTACCTGAGCCCTACGGCAAAGAGAGACTAGTCACAGCGCGGTTCCAGCCCGCTTCGGTTTTCCACTGCAGACAGATCGGCTTGGTGAAGACGTTGGTTTGGAGAGTGACAGTGATGTAAAATCGAGGAGACGCTTAGTTACTGTTCACACGATGTACATCATCATGACTTATGTGCTAATATTGCTTGTCTATGAGAATCGCCATCTTGTGTTAGAATTAGCATATTATCAATTTATTCTGTTCAGCTGTTATATAGTACAATTTTCAAACGTTGTTGGACATTTTCAAGTTTCAGGTTGAGCATCAGTACATCGCGATGTGTGATGCTTCTAACAATAAATATGTGTTTTTTTCCTTCAAATAATCCATGCATGTTGACCCAGAACACGGGCGTCTCCATGTGTTTCAACCAATCAGATGATAGTGATGCAACCAGCTTTGGTCATACTTTCAGCTCTGCTAGTAAGCAAGGCCATGATCGATATTGTTACGTATGAAAATTATCATGGTAAAATATTTCGCCATATCAAGCAGCCCTAACATCAGCCCTTTTGCACATGAGGATTCAGTCCATTTTTGCTGTTTGCACAGGGGATCCTGTTGTTGGTTGTGATGACTGAACATGTTCCCTTGATCTCTGCTTTCTTAATCTCCTTGGTTGTTGCTTGTTGGGTGCCTGTATATTTAGTTCCTCTTCTTTTTTCCTGCTCCTCCCTAAACCCTTCAACCCCCCAGACACCCATGGTGACTATTTAGGGTCCCGATGTCATGGTGGGGGCATTTTTGCCCCAAGGGCCGCATGCTCTCATTGGCTACTGGCATCCTCGCGACCTTTGCCTCATGCGCCCAGGGGGTTTAGGGTGACCGGCGTCCCGAGGACATGAATTTGACCGACATGTGATATTTGATCAACACCATGGCGTGTGAGCTTGAAATAGCCACTTGCAAGACTGCATGACAACAGTGTTGAAACAGGAAGTGGCAATAAATTGAGATTTGTGCTGATGTTCGTTAGCGCAGGATCCTCCGCACCTGCAACACCAGGCTGCCCCACGGCTCAGAAGCGCCAGCCAAGCCGGTTAGCCTGGTGGCGCTTTGCCGGTGCTGATGTAAACGAGGGCTTTCTAACACACCCGGGTGTGTCTGTGTTATTTTCAAGCACTGTCATCCCACACCCTCAGATCAGATGTTCCACAGCCCTGATGCTCCTGGTGAGGAGCTGCTCACTTACTCGCATTCCTGTCCTAACAAGTACAGTCTTGACAAAGTTCATCAGGAGGTTTCGTGTTCACAGCCCTTCTGGCACAAACGCAGCAGTTACCTGTGACTATGGAGACCAGGAGAAATCGGGAGACGGCTCGTTCTGCAGAGCGCAGGCATCCTTCAGCGGCTGTGCCGTTACGGCACAGGCAAAACCAGAGAGACCGCAGATAGCTAAGGAGCGGCATTGCGTCGGTACATTCTGCGTGACTAATGGAGCTAAGAGCAGTGGCTCATTGATGGACTCTATGACCACAGTTTACACCCAGATTTTATTAAATCAGGCTCATTTTATCTGTATTCTGCAAGCACCTGTTACTGTTAACATCAGTGCTTGATTTGTAAATCAGAAGGTCCCTGAATGTGTACAAAACTGCTAAAAACATGCTATTTACTTTAAAAAAATTTAAACTAATATACTTACTGTTTTATGTTGTTGTTTGTTTGTTTATTTTTTTACCTGAATGCTGCAGAAACGGAGAGGCCCCAGAATGAGTTCTGTCAGGATCTGCTCAAATGAAGCACAGGTTATATGTAAGAAATATGTGCTGGAACTGCTCAAATGAAGCACAGCTTATATGTAACAAATATGTGCTGGAACTGCACAAAGGAAGCACAGCTTATATGTAACAAATATGTGCTGGAACTGCTCAAAGGAAGCACAGGTTATATGTAACAAATATGTGCTGGAACTGCTCAAATGAAGCACAGGTTATATGTAACAAATATGTGCTGGAACTGCTCAAATGAAGCACAGGTTATATGTAACAAATATGTGCTGGAACTGCTCAAAGGAAGCACAGGTTATATGTAACAAATATGTGCTGGAACTGCACAAAGGAAGCACAGGTTAGCATGTCCAGCGGGGAGGGGGGGGGGGTGGTCAGCCAGTCCACTTGGGACCCCCCAGAGGTTTTGTTTAGTCTTCTCTGTTGTCTTCTGACTTTGACTTTTTTCTTTCTGTCTTCCATCTTCTGTGTTTCATGTGTCATTCTGCATAAATGATGTAGCAATGTGCCAATACACACCCATTTGAGGTGCCTTAGGGCGACACTGTTCTGAATGGTGCCATATAGAAACATACTGAATTGACTTGAATGCTGGTGAGAATCTGTACATGGAAAACATGATTAAGCTGCTCTAGTTTGTTCTAGTTTAGCTGGGTTTCTGGCTGCTGTGACAGACTGTATACAATGGGGTGTCTTTCCCGGTTTGGAAAATGCTCTCCTTTTCTCCAGTATTGAGTTGTGAACCTTTCAGTGATAAATCTTACTTTCCGGTTGTCTTTGTGGCTTCAAAGTGTATCTCTAGATCTGTGAGACTCAGTCTTGATGTGCATAATTCCCAGCAGATGTCAGCCATGAGAGATGGACCTGACTAGTGTGAGGAGTGGGGGAGGCCCGGCCTTCCAGCTGGTAGCTCGTTGTCCTGAACCTTGGACTGTGTGGGACAGCAGGGACAGGGTCGGAGCAGGGGGCATGGCTTACGGTAAGGAGTCACGGTTAGTGTGGAGTCCGATCCAGAGTCCGTGACTTGATGATCATTTCAGGGAACAGAGCAGTGCCCCCTCTGGTTCAGGTAACTAGGTCTGCCTGATGGTGCCATGAGCCTGGCAGCGTATCTCGGGGACGGCCGAGCCGAACCCTGCCTGATGGTGCCGTGAGCCTGGCGGCGTGTCTCGGGGACGGCCGAGCCGAACCCTGCCTGATGGTGCCATGAGCCTGGTGCCGTGAGCCTGGTGCCGTGAGCCTGGCGGCGTGTCTCGGGGACGGCCAAGCCGAACCCTGCCTGATGGTGCCGTGAGCCTGGCGGCGTGTCTCGGAGACGGCCGAGCCGAACCCTGCCTGATGATGCCGTGAGCCTGGCATCGTGTCTCGGGGACGGCCGAGCCGAACCCCCCAGTGCTGTTGGGTCATGCGTCACACACGTGTGTCTGTGGCTTTGAAATCTCCAAATGCTGACTCTGAATGTCCCAAGAGCTTTGGCGATGCTCTGTGTGGGTGCAGTTACCATATGGCTGGCCCCTCCTACGAAGATCAACTGTTCAATCGTCATTTAAGCATGAATATTGGGGGGAGGCTTTGTACCCCAGGTGGTGCGGGGGCAGCAGGCTGGGTGACAGCCAGGGCTACTGGAGTTAGGTAATGGAAGTGAATCTAAAGAGTGGCTGCTTGTTACAGAAGTAAGGAGAAGCTTCTTGCTGATGGGCTCCTGCGAGTTCTGCTTACTCCCCATTTCTGCCATTTCACCACCAGATAATCTCATTTCCTTCGTTACTGTCATGCCTCGTGAGTTTGACTCATGGTTCCAGCCCGTGCTGCTCACCAAGTGGTCAGCTTCTAACATCACCACCTTCATATACATCGACATTGGGTAGTGCCCCGGCACTGTGGCTGCCCCCCCTCACTCTTTGTGATTGGCTCACACACATGCCCGTTAAGTCGGTTTGACAGAAGAGACTAATCCCAGGGCTGACGCCCGAGACCGTGTGCAGTGTGGCCGGTCCCCGTCCAGGTCGCATGCGCCGCTCTGCTATACTGTTGTGTCTGATAAGCCATAAGCTTTCTGCTGTATACAAACCCAGCTCCACGAAACCACGCATTTGAAGTATCTCATGTAAGCACATCTCAGTGTGTTCCTCTTTTGGTAACCCCTGTCTGACTCAGATGTACCAGGGTAGCCCCTGTCTGACTCGGAGCTACCAGGGTAGCCCCTGTCTGACTCGGAGCTACCAGGGTAACCCCTGTCTGACTCGGATGTACCAGGGTAACCCCTGTCTGACTCGGATGTACCATCCACACCGTCTTTCTGCCTCCTTTACCTGCTATGCACGTGCTAGGGGCTCTGCCATCTGTCTGTAAGCCGGTTCTGAGCCTGGTTCTGAGCTGCTCCCTTCCCCCCAAACAGGCCCGCAGGAAGGAGGTGTTCATCCAGGAGCAGTACGGCTGCGTGAGCCTGACGGACCCCTTCCTAGCTCTGCAGCGGGATGAGGATGCACGGGGAGGAGCCCAGATGGAGCGACCAGCGCTGTGTCTCAGTCCCATGGCTGTGCTGGAGAGCCTGATGGGTCAGTGCCGTCGCATGCGGGAGAGCATGGGGGCCCAGCTGGCTGCTGCCGAGAGCCGCGAGAGGAAGGTAGGGAGCCCCAGGAGGGAGCTTGTTTGCCCCCGACCTGTAGGGCGGCGCCGTCATTTGTGGTGACTGACGGGAGTGTGACTGGCAGAGAGGTGGTGCCTCCCCTTTGGGTGGTGCCTCCCCTTTGGGTGGTGCCTCCGCTTTGGGTGGAGTAGCTAGCTTCTATTAATGCACTTGCCAGATGTGAGCTGTTTGAACATAAATACTTGTGGTTAGTGAGATAGAAATGCAGCAATGTGGGGTCACTGATCCAACTTGTAACTGCGTTTGTCTGGCTCTGAATCTGTTACTCCCACAGTGGGAAATAATTAAGCTCATGCACTGTTGTCACTGGCTGAATTCAATATGCGGCTACGGCCATCAGTAATGGCTCACACCGTCATCATGGCGACAGTCCTGCCATTTGGTGTTTGTCATGGTCATCTTAACATGAACGTTTATAGCAGTACTAGCCGCTGTTATTGTTAATAGGGTTAATAACCATCGTTTCGGTTCCGTTTAATGCTGACCTTACTAGGTTAGTTAAGTTGGCCTTCGCCTCGTCGTCCCCACATGGATCTGGGTGAATCCTGGAGAGCATGTAGGCGCAGAGCTGTGGATGTTACCGACACCGCCGTCTGTCTGCTTTTCAGCTGCAGGAGGAGAAGCAGCAGCTGCAGAGCCTAGAGCAGGAGCACAGAAAGCTGTCTGCGCAGCTGAAGGAGGAGCGAGAGAAGAACAAGCTGGTGGTCCTGACACTGGTGCGCGAGTACCGACATCTGGCCGCCCGCGCTTCCGAGGAGGCCCATCGCCATGACGACACGTCCACCTGCCTCCAGGAGGAGCTCAGCGCCGAGCGGCTCAAGGTGCAGCGCATGGAGGCCAGGATGGAGGAGCAGCTCTCGGAGATGGACACGGAGCGTGGACAGCTGCAGGCCCGGCTGGCCAGGGAGGAGGAGCATAACGCCCAGCTACGCACGGAGAATAGTGCTCTCAGCAGACAGCTGGAGCATCTGGGCGTGGGCAGGGAGGCCAAGGTCTACGCCTCTGTTGCTGTGGGAACAGACGCGGTGGGCCGCCAGGCCGCCTCTTGCCAGACGGAGCCAGTGCCAGCAGAAGCGAGCATGGCAGCATCCAAGACTGCCCCCTTGGCCATAGCCGCCAAGCCCCCTGTTTCAGGCTATGCGGGCCTGAGTCTTCCGAAGTCACATGGCACACAGCGCCCCCTGCTGGCTGAGAACGGCCCATGTGGGAGCGATACCCAGTCCAGCTCACCCCCCACGCCGCCCGTGGGTGTTGGCTCCCGCATTCAGGCCACCCGCTATAAGTTCCAGGCGTCCCCATTGGAGCCAGACCAAAATGGCACCACCCCAAGCAGCCCCCCATCCCGGGATCTGTCCCCCAGCAGCCGGGACAGCCTTGCCGCCAAGCAGCAGGCCCGAAACACCGTCACCCAGGTTCTGTCCCGGTTCACAAGCCCCCCCACCACCAGTGCCGTGCGGCCTGGCCTGCCCCACTCCACCTCGGAGGGGGGGCCCTTCCCAAGCCGGCTGGGCCACCTCCACATTGGCACTAAGACCCCCCGGGGGACCCCACCCCCCATCCCCCCTAAAAAGCCAGGCCTGTCTCAGACCCCCTCACCCACCCAGCCATGTGTTAAGCTGGTGCCCGAGGCCAGCCGATCCCCTGCTATGGGAGGCCCCCTCAGAGCCGCCACACCACAGCTGGCCCCTAAGCCCGCTCTTGAGCTGGGGGGCCCCGTTCCAGCCCTGACCACGTCTCAGGTGGGTGCCTGCCCCCCCCAGCCACGGGGGCCGCACCAGGGAGCATGTGCAGAGTGTCCCCCCGTCGGCGCGGTGGCTCCCAGTAGCTCCTCCTCCATAAAGCCCATTAGTGCCTCATCCTGTAGACCGTGTGAGACAGAGCGCCCCCTGGCAGCAGCCTCAGGTAAAGCTCTTACACTGGCTCTCATAGCTGGCTATGTTGCAGGGAGACATGGGCAGGTGTCGGATGCTGTTAGGGTGTCACACATAGGTGCCGATTTTCCTCCTTTCCTCCTTTCGCTCTCGGAGGCTTTTGCTCCTCCTGCTCTGCTGTTAACCGAGGGATGTTAAGTGAATGCCAGTGTAGTGATGGGTTTGTCAGTCCAGCCTGGGCCCACACATGGGTTCTGGGTCCATCAGAACCCGACCACGCTCTGATGCTGGTGCCAGAAGCTGCTCTGTCCCTCCTGCCCCCTCCTGTCGCATGCTGTCCCCAACTTTCGGAACATTATGTCTGCCCCCCACGCCTTCTGGGGGCTGATAGTTGATTGTCTTTGTTGTGGTTCACTTGTTGTTTCATCACATGCACACGTGGGTCACCTTATACATGAAGCATGTGAAACTCCTAATGCTGTGTGAGCTGTTAATAGCAGTTAATTTCGCCTTTAAAAATCAGTAACAAAATGCTAAATCAAAGTTTTATTAGTCACATACTCAGTGATACTCGGTACAGTGTACAGTGAAATGCTTGGTTTCCCAGCTACATAACTGCGTATAAACAGTTATTAGACATTAAATAATGAGCATAAATACCCATAAATATTATGCAGTTGGCAGTAATGTGACAGGGGGTCGTACTGGAGTCTAAAGAATAAATAAGTCTGTATTTACACATGTAAGCTGTACATGTATGTGCTGAGTAGGCTGCACATTAGTCATGCACAGGTCTTATACGCTGGGACCATTCCACAGCCTAACAGCCTTGACTGATTCAGCAGAGTGGCCACCCGCCTGCGGTATCTAACTGGCTTTGCACCCTCTATCAGGCACTTTGTTGTGACCTTAAAATGGATGAAATACTTGAGGTGACGTCAAGCACCAGGTGACAGTGACACAGTTTGACTCCTCCCTCACCCTGCCTGCCTTTTGGTCGGAAAGAACTCCTGGCTGATGTTCTTGGGTGCATCCACATGGGGAACCACTCCAGAAGCTTCCATCTCCCCATACCGCAGCCTTCCTCACACACTGTTGGGTCGATATGAATCCACGGTCCTCCTCGCCATCATCCTGACCACTGCATGCTACATGCTAACACAGTCGCTTCTCTCCCTTCTGCTGTCTCACGTGAGCCTCTACTCTCGGGCTGCTTCTGCATGTCTCTCCACACGTTTAGCCTCGCCTCCTCGTTGCTTCTCGCCTGTTCTACCCCTTTAATAACTATATCCTTCTGTTTATCCTCTGCTCCTTATCCATACTTCATACTCTGTCCTGAACAACGTATAGTATAACCAGATGCTCTTTTCTATAAAAAAAATGTTCATTGTTCATTGACTTACATTTACGTAAAGAGATTATTTTTCACTTCCATGCAACTCATGAGTAATGCTGGCATCTCTAGGTGTGTGTGTGTGTTACCACTGAGCCGAGCCTGTCTGATTCTCCTGACATGGCTCAATGTGCTGTTTGTGTTTGGCTGTCTCCCAAACGCGGCCTCCCTGCTCTTCCCGCATTCCTCAGCCAGAACAGGTCCCTTAACACTTGCAAGGTTTATTTTGTCCTGACGCCATTCATGGAATAGTTTAAATATATCGCAGGAACAACGTATGGGTGTCACAAATTAAATTCGCTGGTTTGTCCAGCATTTCTGCTCAAAAGCAGCTTTAGTTAAGGTCTTGGCAGGACACTGCTTTGACCTGCTGATGTGCAGGTCATAATGTATCTGCAAGCTTCTGGACCAGGCACCTAGTTCGTTGGACACACTGGTGACGTTTGGCACCTCTGGCTGGAGAGTAGCAGCAGGCCTGTTGGGGTGGGGCTTCCGCTCACGCCTCACACTCTTTCTGCATTGCAGGCTGGCGTCTCCCCGTAGCCCCTCTGCCGACTTATGGTGGCCCCTCACCCCTGGACAATGGGCTCACCCTTCTTCTGCAAGCTGCTATCCAGGGAAATGTCACTCTACTGTCAACACTGCTAAACCAAGACCCAAACGATGAAGACGGGAGATCTGCCTTGTTCTCTGCTGCCCAAAGTGGTCATGCTGGTACGTGACAGAAACACCCCACGCTCTGCCGTCAAGCTGCTGTAGGCCTCTCCGAGCCAGCTCCACTTTCCACGTGTCATGATCTTGACCGTGTGCAACAGGAGTAAGCTTACCCAAACGGCTAAACTCCGTTATATAACACAAAAGACAAAACAATACAGACAGTTTGAAATGTGGCGTGGTGTGTTCTAAGGGTCTAGGATTCTGCAAATGAGATGTATATTAAAGATGCACAGATCCAATATTCGGATCGGTATCGTCGCCGATCCAGACCTTTTTCACTGCTCGATCCACATCCTTTATTTAGTTTTTGGCATTCTCTAAAATGATAGAATCTATTAAAATCGATTTAAATTGTGTTCATTTATTTAAATCATTTTGTACAAAGTTCTTTCCCATTTGTGTGTGACGATTGTTTTTTGCGGCAAGGTGAATGCTAACACTGCCTCTCAGTGGGAGTGAGCGCAGTGACTGGGTGTGAGCGCAGTGACTGGGTGTCCACGCAGTGACTTCTGCCTGCTGTGCAAACCCATCGCAGTAGGCAAGCGAAAGAACATCAGATTAGAGTGTGATGGTCTGCAAGTATTTTACACTGGGAGTAGCGTTTAATGGAAAATCCCAGTAAAATCACACTGTGAGAGACAAAGCGAGTAACATGAAAAAAGCAGTGGATGATTTGGGATTCACTAGCTTGGACTGTTTGGCGCACTGGCTGCGGCGCACTGGCTGCGGCGCACTGGCTGCGGCGCACTGGCTGCGGCGCACTGGCTGCGGCGCACTGGCTGCGGCGTATGAGGCACTGCTATCATAACGAAGTGTAAGTGACGCTGTTGCCAGTGGGAGAAAAATTTTAAGCATCTGCCACTTGCGTATCCCCGCTTGAAGGATAACTGGAGATGCCTGGAACGCTTAAAACAAGATGTACAAACGAGGTGGAACAGAAGGTTATTTATGTTTCTAGCAGCCTAATTAAAGATTTTTGGCATACAATTTTCATTTGTATTTATTAGTTTAAAAATATTTTTATAAAGTATAAATATATATTCATTATATTGAAGTAAAAAGAATCTGTGTTGATATTGGCAGTTGTGTATCGGAATGGGATCGGAGCTGTAAAAATGTGGATGGGCCCGTCATTGAAATTCACCCCTGGGAATTTGATGTTACTCTGCCAGAATGTGTTTATTCTCACTGAGTTCTGCTAAAGCCTCCACATCAGTGCATTAAGCCATCTTACCTCTGTTCTCTCATTATATAGTCTCACATCGGTCTGTTGAGTTACCTCCAAATGAATAACTCTATGTGGCGTCTGGATAAAGCAGTAAAGCATAAATGTCTTATAAAATGGTTGCATCATGCTGTGGCTCACCGTTGTCTCCTCCCCCTCTCAGACTGTGTCGATGTGCTGCTCAAAGCAGGAGTCCCGGCAGATGTTCCCCATAACAACGGATTTACCCCATTACACGCGGCCGCCTCCAATGGCCACACCAGGTGGGTGTTATGTTTGGTACCCTCTGTTCTGGGATTGGGGGCCTAGCCTCGCACTGGACTCGTGCAGCTTTGCTCCCCACCATCTTACCTGAAGGCATCCAGCTCTCTGCTGTTTCATGTAATGATAATTGAATTGGTGCCAGTCAGCCTCATTCTGAACCTCGTCACAGACTTTGCTTAAAGCTAAACATACGTTGAGCTTGTATGAGACGTTCTCTGACGTCTTCTGCTGCCGATGTTCTCCTCCTCCATGTGTCCAGGTGCGTGGAGCTGCTGGTTCCCCATGTTGACGTGAACTGGGCCGCAGCAAGTGGGCAGACACCCCTCTTTCTGGCCTGCAGAGCTGGAAATGGTGCTTGTGTGCGGGTTCTGCTGGATGCCGGAGCCGACTATATGGCAGTGACTGAGGTGCGTTCTGGGCACGCTCAGCACCCCCTGAAAGCCCTTACAGCACATTTTCATCTCACGCCTTTTGTGGGCCCACAGTACACTCTTGGCTTGGCATCATATTAGTGTTCATTTGGTCATGGTATCATAAAGTGGCCCTGTGTTTCCAGAAGGGGTCCAGAAAAATTTTCGGAGATCATTTTCCATGACAAAGCATAGCTGCTGGCAGTAAAGTACCTCCACATCTGTACCATGCAGGATGGCTGCACCATGCTGCATGCGGCAGTCAGCTTGGGGCATGTGGGCGTCCTGGAGCTCCTGATGCAGCACCCAGCACCTGGCACCGCCCTGCCTGCTGCCCTGCTCAACCACATGGACCGGGACAGCTGGACCGCGGCCCACATCGCTGCATCCAAAGGATTCAAGGTGCGCAGCTGTGTTGAGAGTCAAGACGCCAGTGCCTCTATAGCTGCAGGTGTTCTGAGCTTCGAGAGTCGGGATGCTGGCACCTCTGTAGCTGCAGGTGTTCTGAGCTCGAGAGTCGGGATGCCGGCACCTCTGTAGCTGCAGGTGTTCTGAGCTGGGGAGTCGAGATGCCGGCACCTCTGTAGCTGCAGGTGTTCTGAGCTCGGGAGTCGGGATGCCGGCACCTCTGTAGCTGCAGGTGTTCTGAGCTCGGGAGTCGGGATGCCGGCATCTCTGTAGCTGCAGGTGTTCTGAGCTCGGGAGTCGGGATGCCGGCATCTCTGTAGCTGCAGGTGTTCTGAGCTCGAGAGTCGGGATGCCGGCATCTCTGTAGCTGCAGGTGTTCTGAGCTCGAGAGTCGGGATGCCAGCATCTCTGTAGCTGCAGGTGTTTTGAACTCCTTAGCCAAGAGTAAGCAGCTGTAAGCTGTAAGAACTCTGTAAGTAAACTAGCACAGAATGTTGTAGCGTGGACCTGGATCAGAGGAGGACTGAGCATAGATAGCTCTGTGTGTTCTGCAGGACTGCCTTGAGGTACTATGCAGCCATAGTGAGCAGGACATCACAAAGCGGGACCGCTGCTGCCGGACTGTCCATGACGTGGCCACTGATGACTGCAAGGAGCTGCTGGAGAATCTGGGTTAGTGAAGAGACGGTGCAGGAGGCTATGAATGATACATCTATGCTGTCGGTGTCAGCTGTCTGTACCCGTGATAATGATTCCTCTATCTGCTATAGATGATGACTCTGTACTGTGTGTGATGACCATATTCATGCCCCTGATCTTAGTGCTAAGTGTGATGACCAGAACCATGCATCTGATGACTGATTTTACCAGTCAGGGCCATGACCCACTCCAGACTCCTGCTCCCGTCTACAGGGTCTTACAAAGTCCTGGTTCAGGTCCAGCAGGGCTGGGAAGAGCAGCTCTGCGTGCTAGAGGATGCCGACAGTGGCCCCACACTGGGCATCCTCACGGTGAACCGACACACCAGCTGGGTGGAATTCTCAGGAAGTCTAACGCGGACCGTGACGGCACACCTACGTGTGCTGTGCGGCGGCTGGGAGCTGGCGGAGGAAGTTAGCAGTGCAGAGAGTGCCCTGGGCCTTGGCTTGGACAGCATCCACTCGGTGCTCATAGGTGAGAGAGCCTGAAAGTCCTACGTATACAAAGATTACAAGACAACAAGTTGTGCAGGTTGAACAATACAGTGATCTGATGACCTTGAAAGTCAAGTAGTGTAAGCTTAGCATTACGGCTGCAGTAACTTCCCACATCGTTTGATGATTGTGTGTCAGAATGTATGCTTCTACCCTGGCATGCACTTGTGATGTGTCCAGGGTGTATGCATACCTGGGATCAGGATATGCACTTAGGGGATGGATGGATGGACTAATGGATGTTCCTGCTGTTGTGAAGCACTGGGATTTATTGGTATTAGTATTAGAATTAGAATGGGATTCTTGTGAAGAACATGGACAATGGGAACTTCAAAGTGTTAGTGAACATAAAACCTAGAATTGTCACTGAAGATCACTGCCACGTCTCTGGTTCTCCTGTCTGAAGGTGAAGCTGTCTGGTTCCTGGGTCAGGAGCTCCCTCAGTCTCCCTGGGACCTGGTCCGAAAGCCACACAGTCAGCGAGCCACCATCAGATGGAAAGGTGAGATCTCTGACCATTTGTGGGATATCTGACCTGTCATGCATGGTCTGATGTGTGGTAGGATCTCTGGTAGACCATATGTCTCTGAGCAAATGAGCAAAACCAAAGCTCTATGTATTTTTATTTTATTACTGTACTGATTTCTGACACTGCCCTTGCTGTCGATTCCTGGTGAGCGGTGTAGGCTTGCGTCTGTGTCGTGTGTGTTCTTCCTGTGGAGGGATCCTCGTGTACCTGTTATCCCCGTCAGCTCCTCTCCCTCGCTTTCCCGCTGCCATCACAGGGCTCTCAGAGTCGTGTCTGGACGAGCTGACATACGAGTCGCTGATCCCCCAGAACCTGCTGCAGAACTTTGTCAGGCTGGTAAGGGTTGAATCTCTTTGCTTTCTTTTGAATGATGCTACACTCTGAATCATCATGTTAAACTGCTCAGTGACTCATCTTTGACTGTAATGTCTTCATAACTTCAGTATTTCATGTGGCAGTGACAATCAGTAATTTGAACTTGGAATCATCTTGCTCTGCCCTCTGGTGGCTGCCTTTATACCTGCATCCTGTAACACAGTAGAACTGGGCCTTTGGTTTAGTGGTATTTTTATGCATATGCTAGCCTGCTCTCAGGTTATCCGAAAATGCACAGACCGTGTCCCTGATGTATAAAAACGAGTCTCCATGTTGACGCATGTCCCTTGGTGTGTGCCCTCGATGCCTGTGCCCTCGATGCGTAGCCCTCGATGCCTGTGCCCTGGCTTGGCGCTCAGACTGCTCCTTCCCCGATCCCCAGGTGGAGCAATACGGGACCGTCATCTTCCACGGGTCCGAGGGCAGCTGTCAGGACTACGTGGCCCAACTGGTTGCCCTCTGTGTGAAGGTAAAGGGGGGGGCAGCCTATCTGGATGCTCGGCCGCTATCCTGTGCATGCTGGCACCACTCACCCTGACCCCCCCACCCCCGGCAGAGCAAGCAGGAGGCAGCAGGGATGACCTGCAGCCTCGTCCCAGTGCACGTGGACCAGAATCTGACCAGGGAGCAGCTTCTGCAGACCTTCCTCAGTTGTGGTGAGTGCCCAACCTTGCAGTCCTCATGATGCATCAGTGCTGCCAGTTCCTTTAAGGGACAGTGGTACAGTTACCTAGAAAACATTACAACTGGCTTTGACAAACTGCGGTTTTGTATAGAGGGTGGAACAAAGCCATGCACTATATGCACGATCAATGAACATTACGATTATGAAGACATTTGGGCTAAATGGTTTTTAAGAGATTGCTTACAACAGCTCAGTCTCTCCAAGTAATTACCCATTAGTGTGTAGCAAAAATTAAAGTTAAAACTGAAGTTAATGCACAATAACAAAGAAGGACTTTCTACATGAGAATGGAAACAGTGCAGTAGTGGTGAGCACATGTCACTGCTTTTCACCACGGTCATCACAGGCTTCCTGGTCCCAAACGGCGAATCTGGCCCTGGCCACTGCATTCTGGTTCTGCTGGAGGGTCTGGAGCGGGCTGGTTCTTTGTGGGAACTACTGGGCGACCTATGTGAAGGCCTGGAGAACCGGGGACATGCCTACTCTCTGACCCTGTCTCATGGTGAGGCCTGAACACCAGCACATCAACGCTCATTAATTACTCTTGTATGTTCTTAAGCACTGTAAGGTGTGGGCTACAATTACTGAACACTCCCCACTATGAGGCCTGAGCACCGGCACATCAACGCTCATTAGCTACTCCTGTGTGTTCTTAAGCACTGTAAGATGAGTCTCAGTATTTACATTCTCTTTACTTCCTCCCACCCCCAGCTCCAGATGGCCAGTACCACTTCCTGGAAGGAAGCTTCCTGATTGGAACGCTGTCTAAGCCCCGCCTCCACGGACCTGAGCTGCTCCTGCAGCAGCACTTCCGCTGGGTGCAGTTGCGCTGGGACTCTGAGCCGCTCTGCGGCCTTCTGGGCCGTCACCTGCGCAGGAAGCTCCTGCACAAGGTCAGCATCCCACTACCGGGGGGAGCTCTGAGCAGGGCTACAGTGCCATCGCACCTCATACAGTGCTGCTGTCCTCTCCAGCTGCAGGGCAGTGTTCTGCCACCGTCCGACCCATTGTGGAGGAGTCTGGCCTGGATCTGCTCCGTGTGGCAGCAGCTGAATGGCTGTCTGGCCCGGCTGGGGACCCCCGAGGCTCTCATAGGGCCACACATGTTCTTCTCCTGTCCAGTGGTGCCAAAGGAAACATCTGCCATCATCGGGTGAGCCATAAATGGGAGGAAAAAATGGAGCCCGAATAAAATCATGTGAATTTAGAATTCAGTGATTAGTGTTGACACAGCACAGCACAGCACAACACAACAACAAAATGTATCCTCTGCATTTAACCTATATGTGACATCGTGGCAGGGGTAGATAATTCAGCGCCCAGGTAGCAGTGCTTGGGGGCGGCACCTTGCTCAGGGCACCTCAGTGGTGTCTTGCTGGTCGGGGATTTGAACCTGCAATTTTTCAATTACAAGTACGCTTCCCTAACCATTAAGCCGCCACCGCCCACGAGCTTTAGCCAATCATTCTGAAACACGGGTCGCCTGTCCCAGGTGGTTGTCCAGGCTGTGGAACATGGTCATCGTCCCCCGTGTGGAAGACACCATCGTCTCCAGGGTGACTGTGAGCAGATCCCCACAGCGCCACCTGCCACGTAGTCCAAAGCTAAGTCCAGGCCAGCAGGCTGTGGTCAAGGCTGCCCTCAGCATCTTGGTCAACAAGGCCGTCCTCCAGTCCTGCCCCCTGCCCAGGACAGGTACGCCCCCTGCCGGTAGCTCCATGCTTCTAGTAGTCATGGTGCCCTTAGATCAACAGTAAGTACATTAGGAGTATAAGAAGGTTCTGGTGTGATTCCTCATCCCCTCAGAAATAGATAAGTACTTGCCTGCCTTCCACGGGGGGGATGGCGTCTCACTGCTGCTGCCACACAGCCCCCTCAGCGGCAGGGCACGCAGGGACCCAGATGGCCCTGCCTGGAGGAAGGTCCGCACCGGCCCACGTAGAAGAGGAGGATCCTGGAGGAGCAACACGACTCTCCGAGATGGTGAGGGGCATGGCGAGACCGCGTCGCCTTCCTCTGAGATCCTGAGTTCATGTGTGTCTGTGTTCCACTGCGGAATGGGGTTCATTTGTGTCTGCTGCCCCGCAGGTCCTATGTGTGGCTCAGACATCTGCTTGGGCAGGATGAGCAGGTAAGGTGGTGAACTAAGGCTCTTCAGTATCATCATTTGGTCACTAGGTGGCAGCAAAGGCCTCATCTATAAGGTCGACGTACCTCAGCAGGCCACTAGAGGGCAGCAAAGGCCTCATCTGCGAGGACGACGTGCCTGACCACTTGTTGGTGTGAATGTGTCTCCACAGGGGCTTGGATGGGCCGGTACTGCTTTGCATGGATTCTGACGATGAGTCTGACCTGATGCAGGAGCTGCGCTCTCTGTGCTCCAGCCGGTCTGAGCCAGACATTCGCAAGGTGATGTCATTTCCGGTATCATCTGCAGCTTCATGCTGCATGTGCTAGACATGGCAGTTGTGGTTTGTGTAGGCCATCTGAGACGGACCTGTAGGGTTCTGCTCAGGTCTGGCTGATTAGAAATACAGCCACTTCATCATAGTAATAATAATAAACCGTACAGTAAAATGAAGAGCCTGATGCCATGGAAATTGTTTCAGATTACTCGCTCCAGAGATGATTTCATCGTGTTTCCTGTTGGACAAATGAAAAAGGAGAAAGCCATCCAGACTCAGAACCAGCGGGTGAGGAGAACAAGACCCCCATACACTAAAACCCAAACCTCACAGCGTGTTTGTCTTAAATATTGCTGATGCCTACATCCATCCATCCTTCTGCACTAATGCCAAAGATCCATCCTATTGTACTGTCTACTGATCTAAAGTGTAGGACAGTGTCTAATTTTATGTCCTGTACACATAGTTAGGCTGAAGCTTGAACAGAAATGCTTCCATTTTCACTCTCTGACAGGCTGGCAGGTCTCACCCAGACAGAACCACCTCCAGCAAACCTGCCTCCAGTGAGAGTCGCATGACGAGGCCCAAATCCCAGCTGCCCGTTCCCGGCAGCAGGGGCACACAGCGGACACAGGGCGTCCCCAGGACACAGGGCGTCCCCAGGACACAAGGCGTCCCCAGGGCACAGGGCGTCCCTAGGGCACAGGGCATCCCCAGGACGCAGGGTGTCCCCCGAGCCAGCAGCAGAATGAGGCAGATACCAACCAGCGATGACAATGACCGATCAAATGAGGAGATATGGATCCTACATGAAAACGCCAACAGTGGCACTTAGACCCCCAGTGTGTTTAGCGTGTACAGAAACACAGCTGTGCTGTCTCTGTGCTACAACTATCATTGTACAGTATTCTTGCTTTATGTACTCTGGGACCAAAACTCGCTTAAACGTGAGGGTACTTGGCTTTTGTGAATGAAACACTTTGGCCGTTTGGGTAAAATGCTTTCCGGTGATACCAGAGTGGCCTTTAAATCATGTTTCACTGTTCCAATGTGATTAGCTAATGAGATCAATGGGGCAGGGTTTCACCGACTGTAGCCAAATTAGCAAATAGGGACTTTTTACTATAGTGTTCGTGGTATTATTTGTACAGGGAAAAAAAAATCATAATTTTGTAAAAAAAAAAAAATTCACTTGTTTCAAAGTGAAAAGGATGTGACAAAACATGCAAATAAAGGAACACTTTCAGCAGTGAGCCTTTTGTAAAAGAAAAACTAAAATATTCACATGGAGATACACTTTGCCTGAGTGAATAGGAAATATATCTGACTGGGGCATATTGCATTGAAGTGTATTTTATATATGGAAATTTCAGCCTTTTTTGGCTTATATTGTGTTGAAATTTTGTCACCTAAAATGTAAATTAACGTGCTGGTAAAGTGTAACAGCTAAAATCTAACTACCGTCTTGACCCATTTTTGTGAGTACAAAATAAAATCAAACTACTCAACGGCAAAAGAATAAACCTTATGCATATTTCCTTTTTGCTAAAACATGTAGAAAGAGCCCTATACCATGGGTGGCTGTACTTTGTGTGAGTGAATAATCAGAGATGTTATGTGTACATTGGGTAGAGCTTAATTTGGCTCCGCTTCTGACGTCATAAGCGGGAGGGGGCGAATCCCTTATTCAGATTGGTCGAGGGGTTATCTCCATATAATATACATGCTTATGCCACGTGTGTCCGATGGGGGGGGGGCATATGGATTGGGAGATGATTACCGTTAAACCTTTAATAGAATAAAAATACATAACAAAAACACATTAATACATGTAATTACGTTTTTAAGGAATAATAAAACATATAGCAGGATGAATGCAAGCTAGCGCATACCCATACAGCGGGGGTCCGTCCGGCCGTGGCCAAGTGTTCTTAGTAGGCACAAGCGCCACGGCGTATTTTAAAAGAAAGCACCAAAATGTATTACAGAAGAAAACCTTTAGCGGTATTTACCAGTGTTTTATTTCGTTGTTAGGTTGAAGAAAGAATTTAACCAGCAAGCTTTTAGAATGAGTAACCTTTAAGTCCAACGGTAACTAAAAGGCGAAATGAGCGAGTCCTGCAGCTCTGGTAAGTGCAACTGACCTGTTTGAACAACGCGGCTGAAAAGATTGTCCGAGACTGCCCCGATCTTGCGCGTGCGCACTCATGCAGACATCCCATATCAAAATGGCGGCACCAACGGGGACTCATGTTGCCCTTTTATTTCAAATAAAATCCCTTAACCATAACGTTTTTTTAAGTAATAAAATTAGTATAAAATGTGTTATAAAGCATATAGCCAAGGATAAAAAATAAGCATAATATCCCACACGCACCCCGGCCTATAGTTGCTAGAAATGGTGCTATCCTGCGGCCTACAAGATAAAAGCATATGCCACTAAAATGGAATCAGTAGTCTTTAAAAGAAAAAAATACATTAATTTATTAATGCGATTTTTAAAGTGTGTTTTAAGGCATAATAAAACTTAATTTTAACTGGGTCACCGGACGCGTCGAGTTTTTCTAGCTAGAGAAGAAGAGTCTGGCAGTTTTGAATGGTAAAAGCAGTAGTGGTGTATTGTTAACGGGTTATTTTTTTAACAAATGTCCTATCTTATATCGGTAAAAACACAGCAATCCTGTTTTAGGGGGGGTTTATGCGTGTTGCATGTCTAGACATGATGTCAGCTAATGTCCACGGCAGTGGGAAATGGGGCGTCGGCGCAAGAGCTTTTGGAGTCGTGAGCGATAAGCCCATGAGAAGGAAGCGTCAATGAAACAAAATGGCCGCCGGTTGACAAATTGTTGCAGGGTGCCTGCAGAGTGACTAACATCTCGTTTAACCGCTGGTCCTGAGTGTGAGAAGCACACAGCCAACAGCCCCATCCTGGCAGAAAGCACATCACCTCTATTTGTGAATCTGTCTTATTTGTAAATAGTATAAAATATATTTCTAATTTAAATAACAGTCGATGTCTAACACCACAGCGCTGGGGCTCTGGCGTAGGCCCGGACGCCCTGCTGCGGGCCTGGGGGTTGGATGAAGTATCTAACTACAATTGTTTAATCAGCGGTAACTTAAACGGTTGTACGACAAATTAGTATACAATTTAAAATTGTAAAAAAGATTTAAGTAATAAAACAATTTAGCTGTATTTTAGTTTTATTTAAAATAAGATCCCAGTTTATTATTAATTTAATAGCTATAGGAACTAGTGAGCGATATTTAGCAACATACACCAAAAACATTTTAAAAACTTTGTTAGACTAATACCTTAGTTATTTTAATAATTTAAGGGATAAAAAACATTTGTTTGCGATGGGCTGGCCCCCCATCCTGGGTTGTTCTCTGCCTTGTGCCCATTGCTTCCGGGATAGGCTCCGGACCCTCCGCGACCCAGTAGGATAAGTGGTTTGGAAAATGGATGGAAAAACATTTGTCGTGTTTGTCAATGTGTTATTTTAAGTAAATGCGTTATTTTCTAATGGCAAAAGCCCTGTCATCATGTTTTAGGTGTGCAATTATATGGTCTAGTATTATATAGACTAGCAACTGGCTCTGGAGGAGCAGCCCCAGATAGGAACTATTAAGCAGCATTTAGTAACAAGCATCAAAAACACATTTTTAAAAACTTTGGCAGAATAAAGCCTTAGTTATTTTAATAAATATGTTATTTTAGTAAATGTTTATTCATGCTCATGCGCACAAACCCCGGAGGTCGGGGGGCTTTAGAGTTTAACTTTAGGTTGGTGATCACGATGTGTGACCAAACCCCAAAGCACCCTAACTTAGTCGTTTACTAACTTATGTCGAAAAAACAGACAGAAATAGACTTTTAAATTTTAAAGAAAAGATATTAATGGCTTTTGGTAACGTTTAAAGGCATACAAACATTAGCTGTATCGAACATGCGCACAACCAAGGGTTGGCCTTTAGAGTTTCATAATCAAACTCAGTCAAAAAACACCAGACATATATAGTTTACGTTTTTTATTAAAATGTATACGGATTGTATTGTTATAGTAAAATTTTAAATTAGTATGAGTGTGATATAAATCATGTATGCAAAAAGAATTGAGGAAGAACCTAAATAGCAGTTAGAAATGACCAACCAGGCAGACAGAAGTGTGCTTTCCTTATCTCACAAGCCATGGAAGGGTGGGGTAGGAACTGTGGAATCAGGCAAGGGTGTAAGAATTTAGGATATATTCTTGTTATTTTAAAGAAGGTGTACATGATTATTTAATCACATTTAATAGTAACTAGTAAGCTGCATATAGCACCATGCAGCAAATATACATTAAAAACTTTAAAGAATAATGCCTTAGTTATTTTAAGAAAGAACTCAGATAATCGAGGGGCAAAGCCAAAACATAGTTCTATCTCCTAATCCTCTAACTTATTATTAAAGTCGCTTTGAAATTATATGGTTGGATGTTCTTTCCTTACCATTAGTTACCCACATTGTGAGAACAGTTCCCATAACACACTCCTAAACCTTGTGAACGGCCTTCCCAGAAGAGTTGAAGCTGTTATATCTGCAAAGGGTGGGCCAACTCCATATTAAAGCCTATGTATTAAGAATGGGTTGTCATTAAAGTTCACGTGTGTGTAAAGGCAGGTGTCCCAATTCTGAGGGGCCACATAGCAAGTTGAGTATGAACCGGATCTGTGTAAAAAGTTCAGAAATCACCACAGATCTGTAAACTGGATCTGCTCTGACCTGTGTTTGAGAGTCAAAATTACGAAAAGATCAGCTCCAAATGGGACTGGTGAGTGGCTTGGTGGGCTAAGCCGCTGTGCTTGTGATTGGAAAGTTGAGGTTGGTGGTTTAAGCCCACCCTCAGCAGGATGGTTACAGGGTGGGTCTTTGAATGCACTGAGTGACCCTGCAATGTGGTGTGTGTGTATGAGTGAGAGAAGAGAGAGAGAGAGCAGGATCATTCAGTGTGCTTCAGGGCCTGCCCTGTAACTATTCTGCTGTGGGCAGGCTTGAGCACACTGACCTGATCACAACCACAGAGGTTAGCCACTCACCACCCCTTCTTTGAAAAAAAAATTACAAATAAAAGAATCACACACATGGACCACCTGTCTCTGTCAGACTAGGGTCTGCGCTGTGACTATTCTGCCAAGGCGGAATAACAGATACTACTCTGTCTGAGGCTTGAACCAGAGACTTCCTCGACCGCAGACACGGTCGCTCAGTGTGTCGTGCCACCCTCCAACCAGTCAACCCTTAATGGTTCAAGATAATGATCTGCCGGGTGACGTGATGCAATAACAGATACTGCTCTGCCTGAGGCTTGAACCAGCGACTTCCTCGATCGCTGTAGAATACCTCTGCACATTTGTCTGCAGAGACAGAAATCGTGTTACAGAAAACATATACAAAGAATTACTGAAACGTGGCAGCACCAATCACTCTATGGAATTTAAAAACAGTTGAAAACCATACAGACTAAGGAGTTTCTGTTCTAATGAACAGCTGAATGAAGACATGTGCAACCACAAGGGGGCGCTCAGTCCCTCTAACTGACACTAATCATCATCAACGCAGTTCAGAAAAAACACCATGTAATCTCCACATATCAACTGATTCTGGGTCAGATCCAGCTGCGTCTCTCTAAATCTGAGTGGCAGTGACTTTCGGACGGGAGAGTCTGTACCAGAATTTGTCCAGAGTTCTAAATGATTACAGCTGTTCTGCATACACTCTGAAGACCCGGCGCACATTCGCCTGACCATATATGTACGATCAGTCATTTACCAGATCTGGCACACATTCGCCTGACTATATTCATACAATCAGTCACTTTTCAGATCCAGCACATATTTACCTGACCATATACGTACGATCAGTCACTTACCAGATCTGGCACACATTCACCTGACCATATACGTACGATCAGTCACTTACCAGATCCGGCACACATTCACCTGACCATATACGCACGATCAGTCACTTACCAGATCCGGCACACGTTCACCTGACCATATACATACAATCAGTCACTTGCCAGATCCGGCACACGTTCACCTGACCATATACGCACGATCAGTCACTTACCAGATCCGGCACACGTTCACCTGACCATATACGTACGATCAGTCACTTACCAGATCCGGCACACGTTCACCTGACCATATACGTACGATCAGTCACTTACCCAATGCACAGCTGATTAACTAAGAATCCGAGGTGCGATCGCCCCACATAGCAAGGTAAGTCTGAACCGCATCTGGGCCAAATGTTATTCTGAAATTGCCACAGATCCATGATCTGGATCGGCCAGTCAAAGGTTAAATTCAGAGGTGGCCTGAATGGAGACAGTGAGTAGCTTGGTGGGCTAAGTCTCTGGTGCTGTGATCAGAAGATTACTGGTTCAAGCCCCATCCCCAGCAAAGTTCGGTTCAGACTCACCTTGCTATGTGGGGCGATCCCCCTCGGATTCTTAGTGCATCAGCTGTGCATTGGGTAAGTGACTGATCGTACGTATATGGTCAGGTGAATGTGTGCTGGATCTGGTAAGTGACTGATCGTATGTATATGGTCAGGTGAATGTGTGCCGGATCTGGTAAGTGACTAATTGTATGTATATGGTCAGGTGAATGTGCGCCAGGTACTCAGAGTGTATGCAGACCAGCTATAATCATTTAGAACTCTGGACAGATTCTGGTGCAGACTCTCCTGCCCGATTATCACTGGCACCCATTTCAGGCACCTGCAACCCTTAAAAGGTCATAGATGCAGTTGCACTATACAGTGTTATTTTATCACTTGTCACCCTCATCTTCATGACTCCGATTCTTAGCCAATATTTTCTACGTGCCTCTCCAGGAGGTTTGAAATACCCGGCTATAAAGACCCACTGTAGGGCTGTAGAGCATTCTGCTAACAATATGGATATGTAAGCTACTAGACAAGAAAAGAAGGTGATACAGCTGTTAGGGATGTGGACCAATGACCCGGGGATGCTCTGAGTAAGATACTATCCCGCAGTGGACCATCCCCAGTACATGGGAGCTGCCTCAGGCCAAAACTTCAGCCACACAACTCTGAGTACAGGCCATCTGTCCAAACAACAGGCTTTAGGAAAGGCCAAACCCTGATATTGAGCTGCAAGAATTGGGACAGCGCCATCTGGCTGTAGGGTTGACATAGGGTCTTAAATACTGGCAGAAGACAATCTTAAGTAGAAACATCTCTAGTGTCAGTCATCTGAGCTGCTACATGCTTTCCTGAATTTGAAAGTTTCCATTTATAGAGTCAGACCTGACCTCATGGGCAACTGCATGACAAGCAGACACAGCCTGCGGCCTCTTGGCCCCCACACAGCGCTGCAGTGGATAGCAGTGGCAGAGAGCTCAACAGACTTGTTGGCTTGGGTGTGAAAACAGGGGCAGCAGCATGTGGTCAACTCACATGCTGAGCACGACATACTTTAATCAATATGTGCCACATGGTGGTCATATCCAACATGAAATGTCATCAATATGTGCCACATGGTGGTCATATCCAACA
>JABJVP010000061.1:31661572-31672861 GCA_026770825.1 Brienomyrus longianalis | reverse complement strand
CTAACGCTGGGCCTGCTGCTGCTTCTGGTGTTCCTGCTGGCCGTTGTTATAGGCGCCATTCTGAACAGACAAGGTGACAAATATAACGTACAGTACCACTGTTATTGTACGAGTTACAGGGACAAATAACTGTCACCACTTTCAAAGGAACTTCTGGAAGTTCCACCAAGAGACAATCAGCTGCCAAAGCAACCTTCACATGTGAGGCCTACAGCCCAGTGCCATCATACATCTTCCTGAAGGCCCAGATGGTCTGTGTACTGGGGTAATGCACAATACACCCCAAGCCCTCCTCATGAGGTTATTTGGGAGTAATGAGGGTTTTTAATGAGTGCTAAAGAGCCCAGTTTGTCGTTAGTACCTAGAAGTGGGTTTAAGAGGAAATGACCTAGTCTGGTCGTAGAGTTAGAATGAGTGCTATATGATTACCTAATACTGCACCCCAATTGGTCCTACACATCTCGCCGCAGTTTGTCCTATGCCCCACCCTGCACCTATGGCATAATCATTTCTCTGTTCTTTGGAACACATAACATAAAATTAAATTAGAAATAGGAAAGAATCCCTTTAAGGAGGGATTACAGCTTAAGACCCACTCACCGAAAGATTCATGGGCTCCTGAACTTCCTTGTGGCTCACCAACTGCACATTGCCATCTTCATAGTAGTGAACCTGCAGATCACAGACAGCTGCTCATCCTACTCCTCCCACATCACCTCATCCAGTGTACCATCCATTCCCCCTCTGAACACCATTCTCTGCTAGCACTGCATCCCACCTTCAGTCAGAGACTTTCTACATATGAAAAAATGTTTCACCAACATTTCATCAGAGCCAGGAAGCTACAGCAAGCTTCAGCATCCACCCCAATTGACACTACCCCCCAGTGAAACAGAACATGCCAGTACCTGGATCTTCATGATCCCCACAACTTGAGTAGAGGATGGGGTGATGGTGAACTTCCATTCCGACCTCCAGCGTCCATTCCTACACATGAATAGTGGCACAGTTCATGGACAAAATCATGTGATGGTCAGCAGTTTTACCTGATGGTGAGATGGACAACTCTGGCCCACTTTATGCAATCTGTCACCATCAAAGACAATCAGGCTGGATTATGGCCACCTACTCAGGCATCCAGAGAGCGTGAGGGAGTAAGAAAGGCACATACCAGAAGTTTTTTGGTTGAAACTGATGGCACTCTATGCACACGATGATGGTTTGATGTCCATCGATAGTCTTCCCATAAATCTATAAAACATTTTAAAATTGAACTTCCGTCTACGGACAAGCAACCAAAAGTAGATAGTAAATGCCGTGCCCCCAAAACAACCATGCAAAGAAGCAGATGTTTCATAGATGGCAGAAACTCAGCTTTTGGCTTAATGGGGACCTTCCTGACTAAATCACATTTGTGAGGCACTTTACATGATACTTACCGCGCAGACGCCGTAGGGATAGTGCTCCTTGACGTAGGCTCGCACGGCCGTATCCACGGCACTCCTCCAGCTTTCCATGCCGCTGTCTGCGTCATGGGGTCGCGGGTCACTTGCCTCTTTCCTCAGGTGGTCAAACTTGAAGGAGATCTTGTTCTTGGGGTCCAGAACGCGGCCGTTGCCCAGGTCTCCATGCTCTGTGATTAAGACCTGAGGGAGAAGATGATGACCAAAGAAACAGCAACATACTGCATGCAGTAAGGTCAGAGATCTCAGTGTCCTCCCAAAGGTATCCTCTCAACCTTCTAACTGTTGCCTGCCCATTACTCATTAGCCAACTAAAGACTACCCCTAAACTTCAGCAAGCAACATAGATCACAAGTCTAGTCTGATCTGTTCCTCACCATTTATGAAGGTAATTAAGGGCGCATTTTCATGCCTCACCTGCTCATCAAAGCCTTCGATTTTCACTGGCGTAAACTGATCCAGGTTGTACTGTGCAAATGCACTGAAATGCAAAAGATAACGAGTGCCGTTGTGATTAAAGGGCACTTTATGATCTGCACAGGCGATATTCAAGGAGAACCTCCAGAGTAAAGTGAGACGTACTGTGCTGCGCCTTCCCTGAGCAGATTGTCATTATTAAGCAGCAGCCGCACATCTGCAAGACAGAAAATCCAATTCACAACAGGTCTAGCAGCTCAGTGCTAGCCGGCACACATGCGGGACCCGGGACTGTAACAAGCCAGCGAGAGGATGGCGGAATGGTGCTTTAGCGTTAGGAGGCCCCCCGGGGGGAGGGTGTTGGGGACGACGCTTTCCACGAGAAGATAAACCCAGGAACCCACACTAAACCCTCTCCCTCTGGGCTTCAGTGACAAATACACGAATACGTAGGGAAGAAGACACCCTTTAAAAACCACAGTGAGCATTCCTGCTATTAGGACAGGAAAACTGACCAAAAGAAGAAGAGCAAAGACAACAGGTAACATTCATTTTCAGGGGATGCCGTCATTCTCCCAGTTTAATAATCAGACTTCTTTAGCAGAGCTGTGAGGAGACAAACTGTGTCTCTAATTCCCTCTCTCACTGGAACTAAAATAAAGAAGAAAAAAAAATTACAGCATTTTCCCTAAACGTAGTAGAATACAGAATCAGCATCAGCACTTATTCGGTAGATGGCTGGCTTAGCTTCAGCAAAATGAACCTGGGTTTGGCTTCAGTCGCCACACACTCGGGAGACCTCCCCCGTAGGGACCCCAGGGGTGACAGAGAAACCCCCCCCCCCCAAGCACTGGTGGCGACAGACAGGGCAGAGCCTGCTCTCCCATGAACCACGCTTTGGTATTACTATGGTTTCATGCTCGAAACTCACCATTGAAAACTTCATTGAATTCTCCCGGAGGGGCGTGGATGACGAAGTTTGCAGCTATGCGCACCTGCAGTGAGATGGGGGAGGAGGTTAGTTTCTGGGCAAAAAAAGAGTACGAGGCACGACCAAAAAGGGCGGCTGACAACGAGGAAAAGACTTTCCCTGCGACAGTTCAACAAGCTCAGCATGCTGTGAGACTTCCTTCTACTGCAGCCAGAAGCGAAACCAACATCACAGCTGCCGGTTTGCCGTCGCAGGAGCTCAGCACCATAAATGGTCATGAAGACGTTCCCAGGAATGCGACACCACAAGCACGTGGCAGGAAGGTACACAAAACACACCACACGGCTACCGGCAGCGTCGCGCTAGCTGACGCGTCTCTGGAGCACTTCCCATCTCCATGCGCCTAAGGGCTGATTTAGGAGTAATGACCTATACAAATAACTTGATACATTAGTAGATAACATCTGACCCTCTGCCCAGGTACAAAGCAGACGTCTGCTGTGTCAGCCTGACTGTGGTGCCACAGGGAAACGCTACAGAGCGTGTTTAGGAACACCTCATATAGGCTTTGGTTCCATAAAGGAAAAAATATACAATTGAATAGTGTGGGTGGGGGACCTCATGGATCGATAGTATATCAATGTTTGTTTGATATGGTTGGTACACACTTGCGCATTCAGATTAACACCATACTGGACTCACACATCAGGCCCTTAAAAATGAGTCGTTAGCAACTGGACTAATACAGGATAACAAAAATAACTAGAGATGCACCTATACCATCTTTTCAGATTGAATGCGAGTACAGATGCTGATGCCGATTAAGGCCATGTAATGCCCTAAAAAATAATTTTATTAATAAATTAAATAATAATGATGAAATCCCCTCTACTGCGGCGGGGCACTTAAATTTTTTTTTGCTGATAAAATGTGAACAAAATGATATACAGACAAGCCAGTAAACAGTCAGCATTAAGACCTGCTACCCAGGGGTGGGGGGAGGGCTGATCATGGCGGTGCTGATCGTTTTGTAGTCTCTGAGGAATACGATGGATCAGCGGGTTAATTATGATTTAAAAACGTCACTAAAATCTCTAAAGCAGTGGTTCACAATCTTTAAACCGCATGCTACCTCAAAGAATTATACTCTCCGCATGCCACCATTTGGACATTATGTTTGATCAATGCTGGGTAAGAGCTTCTGTTATTTTCACTGAGCGAGGTTTTGTCATTTGACCTTTTCCATCAGTGCTAGTGTTTCCTGCATGTTATTGCAGGTGTTGCTGTTGGTGGCAATATTGTTATTCTCCTTATGCTTCGTTTTTAGTAGTTTAATGACATTACTAGTGTTGCATAAGCCTAATTTCACACCTCCTCTTGATAGTTTAGTAGAGCACAGTTTGCACCCTGCTATGCTCTGCAGTATTTCCACTCCGCAGATATTATTCCAGTTTATTTTAATCGTTAATGATATCTAGTGGTGTAGCGGTTCTGAAACAGAGATCGAAACCACGGCACAAACATTCATGATAGTGTTTCGGTTCTGGAACCGCGATTTCCACAACCACAACCCCCAACCCGCTGCCCAAGATGCAGCCTGTCAAGTTCTGTTACATGACTAAATGTTTATTGTGAAATTAATTTTACAACACTATAAATAACATGTAAATCACTAAATTATTCTATTTAAAGTTAGGGAAAGCTATAAATCAAATAGGTCAGGTGTTCAAACCCAGGTGTGAGGACTCTTCAGCCAATCAGTCGTCTAATTTCATTTCATGATCATGACAGCCCTAACTACACCTATTTTACCATCATAACTGTGTGAGTCACGTGATTATTTTGGTCTAATGAAGACTAAGATCACATCTGTGGCAAGGGCTAGGCTAGTTTTATTCGATCAAGATGGATAACCCTGGGACTGCAGATCGCCTGAGCACATTCCGGTCAGCGTTGTCAGAATACTTCATCCAGTAGAGGACAGTATTGTACTTTATTTTTGTTTACATGGTTATTTACACGAAGTTAATCTAACATGTTCTTTAGTTGTCTTCTGTTTAGGGTTGAAGTCGTTGGTAATTTATATGAAGTATTATCCGAACTAAAAATCGAGGTTTGAACCGAACCTTGAATTTGGAGAATCATTACACCATTAATACATTACTGATTTGTGATTAGGTGGTATCAGTTATAGGCAGGGATTGACATAACTTGTATGCAAGTACGCATTCACCTTTAAAAGTGATACATGCGGAAACTGATTGTTGTAACGGTGTGAATGCATACATATTTTATGCACTCACTCTAACAACAATCGATTTCCGCACGTATAGCATTTAAAGGTGAATGTGTACAAGTTATGTCAATCCCTGGTTAAAGGCACTGACACATAGTCATGAGAACAAGTACACAAGCATGGTGTCAGACCCGATACTGGTGCGTCCCTAGAAGTAGCAAGCGTGCCGAACGTAATTACAGCAACCTAAATATTTTTAAATTGATTTGTGGCAATAGAAAAACTGCCTCCTCAAAATATGACAATTTGCAACAACTGATTCCCCCCACCCTTAAATAGATTTTGTATACTTCAGGGTATAACGCTTATTCAGCTCAGTACACTTTCGGGATCCCCTTCCAGACAGGAGAGACACAGTACTGCTGATCTCTGATCAGGTCATCACAGCAGGATTACAAAACATATTCCTACCATCACAGCGCCAAGCTGTGGTTCCACTTAAATGACATTAAATCCCCTCCAGCTGACATACCACCTCACTCACTGTAACAAAATGCTAACTGGTTCTTTACCAAACCTCTGTCACAGGAGTGCAGACCCGTTAAGTGTCATCACAAGGCCGAGATATTCTGCAGCAAGCAACCAGCAGCTAAGAAACTAAGAAGCATCATCATGCACAGCCATCCAGCTGCAAGTTTACACACTTGCTGCACAGCTGCATTCAAGTCCAAAATTACACCACACCCAGTACAGCATTTGCATTGCTTGTCAGGTGCTTCAGCGAGAACTGGGTCAGCATAACACACCGGCGGCTGTCTCGGGATGAGACTGGCCAAGGGCTGGGTGCTTGCTTGGCTGGGGAAGTTGCTTTGATTCATTTGGGCAAGGAGTCCTTATATACACAATGCACTTAAAGGCAAGTGTTTCGGCTTGAGACAAGGACTCCCCCGTGAATAACTTAAGACAGGTAAATGCCAGGTTGACAGTCCATTCTTCTGGTTTCTGTCAGATACACATCTGACATGATTTAAGTCAAATAGCATGGCCACTTATGAAGGACACATGAAACTGCAGAAATTCCAATCATTTATGGAGCATGATACACCTAAAATACCAAAGTCGAAAAGAAGCCAAGCCAACATGAGAGATTAGATGACAGAGCCGTGCCTTTACGTGACCTAATTTAGTCATGCAAGTTCATGTGCGTATCACTAGCACACGTTTCTAATATGCAAAAGAAATTTCCATACAAGAAAACATCCACCATTAACACAGGTTTGCCACAAGCTCTGTATGACAAGGAAGCAACTGACCAATAACAATCCATTAGTCACTTTCAAATATTCTCAGTGTGTTTTGCAGCATTTAATGCTGTTTAACGATGCTCCATGATTAGTCATTGCTCCTTTTAGACTGCCAGTCACTGTCAGTGTGTGGGAGCTGAGCCTGCAGCCAGGAAGCAGCCCGTAGCCTGACAGAAAGACCGGCTATGTGGTGCTGCACAGGGACAGGAAAGGCGATGATCCTGAGCTGCACGAAGGGTTTCAGAGAAATTATCGAAGTGCATGACAGCTCCGTCCTCAAGTTAACATCCGGAAGAGAGGGCGTCAAACTCATCTGCCGATGGGCGGTGTCACAAAACTGGCCAGATGTCTGCACACCCCCAGGGTGAGGCGACTCCCCGGGCCGCTCTAAACCCCCCTGCAGACCTGTGCCCCCGAACCCCCCGGCCGGAAGGGGGCGATGCCTGTCACCGCGGCGCGGCTCCTATTTCTGCCATAAGGCCGTACATGGATAGAGAGAAGTCAAGCTGGACGAAACCGGGCTGGGCCTTGCCGAACCAGAAAGCGCGAAACACAGCAGAGCCGAGTGAAACATGCCGAGCCGGGTTAGGGTTGTGTAAGACAGTCGCACGGAGCCCCGGCTGACAGACGGAAGTTGGGCAGAGACTGCGGAGCTAAAAATACCAGCAAGCCCAGCCGTCTGCTTTCTTCAGAACCTCAGAACCTTCTCCGCTGGATTCAGAACGTAATACTCCACACGACAACCACTGTCCTGAACACGCTTTCTTCGCCGTCAGCGTCGCGGTGCGGTAAAATGACAGACCGCGTCCTACCTTCTCTTCGTCGGATATATGCTCCTCAGGATCCGCCATCTTTCCCTTCCGGCATAAGCGGCTCGCCCCAGCCCTCGTGACGTCAGCGCGTGCTCGCTCGGCGCACGCAAAGCTGGGTACACGGCTCTGCGCGCACGTAAAGTCTTTATGCATTGCGGACGCGCGGTTTTGATTGGACCCCGCGTCCACCGTTCTTGCGTTGACCAATTGGGCTACAGTGCGCGCAATCAGAGGATAAAAGCAACGCGCGGCCTTTATGAGGGAATAATTCGATTGTATGGAAGGGTTCGTACGTTTAATCGTATCCACTCTATGTTTAAAAAAGCATATATTACAGTTTTTCAATCATTTATAAGCCTACCCATTATAGGAAAAATCTATCTATGTTGTTTTTTCGTATGCAGTACCTTGACTTTGTGCTGCTGATGGAATTCGGGAATCTAGTAGCTAATAGCTCGATTAGTAATGAATTAGTAAACCATACATTATCTACGGTTATCATCGGCGTAACTTAGATTTCTTTCTTAAATTTTTCTTTTAGCTTGGATAGTTTTTATTGAGGCGTCTACATGATGATTATATTTGCACAGTGAGAATAAAAATATATTCTATATTGTAGTTTTACAAGTTACTAGCAGGATACATTCAATGCTGTTAAATTTCAAAACAAACCAAAAATGACGGTGTAGTGTGATCATTCAGACCTCCTTCATGTCGTTTCATATTCCGGCCACTAGGTGGCACAAACATCTAATATTGAAACACCGGGGTTTGAAATAACGCAAGAATAAGCCAATATATTAAGTAGACTTTAAACTAGTAACTCACCCTACTTCCACTCTCGAACCTTTTCTTAATGGCAATAGGATGAGATACGCTCAAGAAACACAATAACATTGTTAATTAAAGAGTGATTCAGTTCTTTCTGTTAAACTAGCATGCATGCATACTTTGGCAAAAACATGCAGCTACAGTAACACGTTTTACAGTCACCTTTAATTTGACTCCAAAGTATCAATTCTCAGATTCCCATACTTCTCAGTATGAGACTAGAACTGACTGTAGACTGATCAAAACCTAAAAAAGTAGCTAGTCATCCTTTGTGTCAGTTCAAGGAAGGATTGAAAGGATTTATATCACAATACACTAATAAAAGAGGGTCTTTCTCACACATCTTCATGATATCTCTACACTCTTGAATAATGGGATGTTACATGGGCAGCTGTTCAAAGGGCACAGGGGGTAATTTACACTGCACATGTGCCAGAGCTTGGAGGGGCTTTGAATCACCCCCAGGCACAGGTGTCATGTGATCTCTTCCATGCTCCCATGATAGCCCCTACACCTCAGCATGACAGAGGCACCATGCAGCGTCGCATGATCTCTCCCACACCCCGGCGGGACAGAGCCACCGTACTACGTTGTATGACCGCCCCTCATGTTGCTGCGAGACAGAGCCACCACATGACGTAGTGTGATCGCTCCAACGCCCCAGCGGGATGGAGCCGCCACATGCTGTATTGCGATTGCCCCCCATGCACTGGCATGACCGAGCTGCCTTGCAACGTCGCATGATCTCTCCCCTGCCCCTGCACAACAGAGCCACCGTATGACATTGTGTAATCGCCCCCACGCCCCAATGTGACAGAGCTGCACGGCATAGTGCGATTGCCCCCACGCCCCAGTCTGACAGAGCATTGTGTGAAGGAGTGATGGAATTACAGCCGCAGGAGTGCCCCCTCACTGGCTCTCTCAGCTCTGTAGCAGTACTCCTCTTTTTTCTCCTTTGACATCTCCCCCACCCCTCCTGGGCAGGGATCGGCGTGCCTCGGCTACCCAGCTTCGCACGCTCAGGCCCCACAGAGACAAACAGCTGTTCAGCTTGGTAATGCTGAAGAGAAAAGCTGTGAAGTCCTGAAAGTAAAGGGGCCAATGCTAAGAAACTGTAAATTACTGGGTATGTTATCAGTTTTTCAGATGTGCGGTTTAAGCAGGTGGGAATTAGCTTAACGTTACAGAAACACATGGCCCACCTCTGAACAGGGTGATTCTGCGTGCTTCACTTTTTCTTTTCACCAAATCCAACATACTGTTTATGTGAGAGAGAATCACATTACATTGACACAGTCATTCAAACTGAAAAGTCAAATGTCAGTGTATTACAGAATTGAAAAGCTCATTAGGAATAGAAATTGCATTCTGGATGCACATGTGGAGAGCCCCGGTCAGCCTTAATATTCTGGTCGGGCACAGAGCTGCGTCCTTCTGCCTACAACATAAAGGAGTTTGTTACTGATGAGAGTGATCAGGGCGGGCAGTAGAGCAACACAAAGCCTGCACAGCCTCTCAGCACACCCCTGTTAAACTGTCACAAACAGGAGCTATAGATCACCATAACAACTGACCGTGACATTAAGACACTCGACTGTTAAAGGTCAAGCAGTAACAGGAATGACAGAGATGTGCAAACGGACAGGGAGATACGTCAGTGTGCACAAGAGCATTAACCAAAAGAAACAAATGTTCATGATGGATGTGAAATGTTAAGGTCTGTTTCCTTTGACCAGCACCCTCACACATGCACACAGACCTGTGGATTGTCAGGTGATATTAACCTGGGTACCTTTATACCACAAAACAGCACAGAAAAGACAAGGAGAAAAGGGCAGTTATTACAAAGAAGCTCTATTACAGTAAACCATAGAGCGCGTATAAGATAGTACCATCGATCACAGATCATCCCAAAGGAGGAGACAGCTCTCAATACAAATACTCCACGTCAATGTCCCAAGTACAGGGAATAAGCCAATGAACAGATTTACAAAAAGACACTTATTTCAAAAGAGTGGCACTTGAGTTAACAGTACAGTAGCTGTCCTTCCAGCTGTATACACATTCATACAATTTCACAATATACAAACTAGGAAATCAGACAAATCCCTGGCATTTTTCTCTAATTCCTCTCATAAAAGTACAGCACTCTCAGTTCATTGAAATATTCAAAGAATGATGGTCTCACAGCTACTCTATAAGCAGCTTATACAAACAGTATAAAAAACAAGCGAGAGAATACATATATTTTCACAAAAAGACATAAATTCCTCAATACTGTCTCACATGGTATTTACAGGACATCAAAATAAGTACAAACTGACCAGTGTACTGCAGGCAAACCTAGTAATATGCTTTTTCCAGGGATTCCAGTTTCATAAATACTACAGTCTGTACAGATACCAGAAGCACTGTGAGACTTGCGTCAGTACAGTGGACTGGAAATGCATGCATAACAAGAGTCACACAGCCAGCAATACTCAGCAGACAGTACACAGTGACTGTAGACCACACAAAGAGGTTACATTTCAGCCCCTCCCATCCCCATACCCCTTACGATGGTCCCCCAAAAGTCCGGCACAGGGGAACAGCTCTGGCTCTGTGGTAATAAGTGCCACGCAATGCCGCACTCGGGCTGAAAGAGGCCCCACTCACATCGCTCAGGTGCAGCACAGCCTGTCCAGGTTGCCCTGAGAGGAGATCAGAGAGGGGTAGGGTGTGACCTTGTCGATGTTCACATACGTAGTGTTCAGCGTGATGTAGTGCTCGCCGCTGAAGCTGGAGAAGATGGTGGCAATGCGGGACGCCAGCTCGGAGAAGGGGGGCCTCCGCTCCGGTTTCGGGTGCCAGCACTCCATCATCAGGTTATAGCTGTGAGGGATTGGATGCCATCTTGAGGGAGGGGCTAAGGTCCGGGGGCATATGTCTGCCCGTCACGTTTTTAAAAGCTCAATGTGTTTGCGTGTTTGTGTGAGTGTGACCATGCATGTGTGCGGTTCTGTGGTACTCACAATGTAGTGGTGCACATGTGTGGGCATGGATGTATATGATTCTGCGGTACTCACAGTGTGACAGTGTGCATGTGTGTGGTACTGCGGTACTCACAGTGTGACGGTGTGCATGTGTGTGGTACTGCGGTACTTAAAGTGTGACGGTGGGCATGTTTGTGGTACTGCGATACTCACAGTGTGACGGTGTGCATGTGTGTGGTACTGCGGTACTCACAGTGTGACGGTGTGCATGTGTGTGGTACTGCGGTACTCACAGTGTGACGGTGTGCATGTGTGTGGTACTG
>JABJVP010000061.1:31640976-31651007 GCA_026770825.1 Brienomyrus longianalis | reverse complement strand
AGGGGGGCCGGAGAACGCGGGGGGGGGGGGGTGAGGGGGGGGGGGGGGGGAGGGGGGAGGGGCGGGGGGGGCGGGGGGCGGTTGGGGGGGGGGGGGGGGGGGGGGGGGGGCAGAGCCACTGTGAGAGGCATCTCTGCAGGTGACTGTAGATGAAGTAGACAAATACCGCCCCAACCCCCTATGCTACACATCACTCTCTGCTCCCTGGCTTTTGCTCTCTCCATTGTCTTTCTCTCTTACTCTCTCTTAATGTTCTGAGGGCAGAACGAAATATGATTGGTTTAGAGAGATAACCAATTAGATTGCACAGGAGGTGGGTCCAAGTAAATAGAGGAGACAGGACCATCTGATTGGTTGGCCTCCTATAGTTGCTTGGACACACCCGTTCGACAGTTTGATTAGTTATCTCTCTGGACCAGTCAAATATCATTCTGCCCTCAGAACATTTTTGTGTAAGTAAAACTCCCATGAACCTGTAGTTGGGGAACACTCCCCACCCCCCACCTGATGAATGAGCGGGCAGGTTGCAGGCCGCTGATGTAGGGGTCCCTGTTGTACACGAAGGGAGAGGGTGCCTCGTACTCGGCGGAGTCCACTGTCAACTGGATGAGCTGGCTGGATGGTGAGGGCTGTCCGGGGGTTCGACAGACAATCATGGTGGCTGCCATGCTGCAGGACCAAAGGAAGGAGCAGAGATCAGACAGGCAGGAGAAACAGACTTCATCTCTCCCAGGGGGAATTCTGGAGCATATAGAGTGAGGTATGTAAAGTGCCGACAGAGACAGGCAGTGCAAAGCAGGAAGAATTCACAGAGTGCAGACAATGGAGTGCTAACAAGTTCCTCACCTTTTAATCTCGCATGCTGCCCCGCCGATGGAGACACGCCTCACAGAACCGCTGTCTAAAAATCTCCCCCACAGGGTAAGGACCGTCCCTCCTGATTTAGGACCAAAGCCAGGGAAGATGCCCTCTAATGCGGTGTGCTAGGATTCAGAGAGAAGAGATGTCACACCACAGCCGGTATGGAGACACACTCCAACACAAAAATCACGCTCACGTCTAGGTTTCACAATCATACCACAAAGGAGAATCCATGGAACTCTGTGACCTCCTGTCCACTGCTGACTGTAACCGTTTCCACCTTGGAAACATTCACATGGCTCAGCATGCAAACCAGACTAGAAGGGACGGAACGGATCATATAGCATCACATTAACAGACAGTAATCAGATTAATGGTTAGCTGTTTTGCCACATTTCACTGCCATTATACTGTACAACTGCACATATTAAAAAACAAAAATAAAGAAATAATAAAGTCTAAAGCCAAGGTTGTAAGCATTTCTTTGTGAAGAAACCCAACCACTGTTATTAACACGGATGGGACTGTGCTAATACACAGTTTCGGACATGATGGCTTAGAGTAAAAATGATTCAGGCCAACGTGTCTAACTAGATTAGATGACTGACCATTCCAGAAAGCTTATTGTTCCCTACAATTAGTTATTTCTCAAAGTTCTTCCCAAAATGCCGAGTGAGGAATGTCCGGCTCACTACTTCCTCCCAGGGGCTGGTCAGTGTGGTTCCCATGCTTGCGGGGGTAGGGGCATTACCGGTTACTGTTGCTTTCCTGCATGTCCAGCTTACAGGGTACCCTGCCGGCTTGGACTCGGATCAGTCCCGGGTCGAACCTCTCACTCTTGTTGAAGCCAAAGTCTCTCCCACAGATCGTGAGCCTGGTTCTTGCGTCCATGGGAGCTTGTTTAGGGGAGATCTGCAGCGTGAGCCGACACATGCAGACATGAAGGACTTGCATAGTTGGCGTCATCACATGCACTGTTTCTAAGGACCAGTAGGGGGCATCCCAAAAACGACGGGACAGCACTTCATAACAGCCTGCTGAGCAAGCATGAATCCAAGGTAACATGCAAGGCCAAAGGCCTTACACATGATCTAAGATCCTGCAGGTGTCTGAGATGGAGCCGACTGCATGATGAGAAACCTGTGTTTTACATTCCGTTGGACATAAATTAAGGTAAAAGGAGCCGACAGAGGACCTGCCAATTTTCCCTGTTCAGTTAACTGCTTTCACACCTCCAGGAAATAAGCTGCACCAGTTTTTTGCCTGAATCATCCTTCTTTTTCATTAGGTATGAGACTGTTACCCAATAACCAATTTACTGTAATATTCCTGCAGGGATGAAGAATCATCCCCAACTCGATGAAACTTTAAAATGACACAAAATCACTTGAGAGACGCTCTGCATGAGCATGGCAACAAGCAGAAACATTTGGAGAAAATATCTGTCAGGTTCCCACGTTCCAGGCCCCCTTGAGAGTATGCGCCATTCAGTAGCGGTTACCGTGGAAATGGCAGGAGGGCAGGAATTCCTAGCCCAGTGTGTGGCGCAGTCCCGTGGCCGGGTACAGCGGTCCTGGCACCATCCACAGCCCATGAAATCTGGGGCCAGGAGGCAAGAGCTGCAGGACAGCAGTTGATCACAGCCTGGACCCACTAGGGGAACCTTGGTGATCTGGGAGAAAAGAGGGGCATGTGATCATTACCTGGGGGGGGGGGGGGGGGGGGTCTGAACCTGGCCTTGACCTAGACAGACCTACGCAGGCAGGTAGACAAAGAGACAGGCAGACAGACAGGCAGGTATACAGACAGACAGACTGGCAGGTAGACAGAGAGACAGACAGGCAGACAAGCAGGCAGACAGAGATACTGACATAGAAACATTAAACTCCCATCTTACACGTGGTCTGTTGTAAGGTTGAAATGTCAGAGCTAAAAAGCCATTATTACAATGAGACAGATCAGGAATGATTCATCTCCCATTTTCATACAGTTCACTGGTTCAAGGTTAGTCACATGGAACACAATAAGTTATTTAAAGGCAGACAGATGAGTGGCTCTCCCTGAACATGAACACAACATCTGTGTGCTTGCAGCCAGGGGTCACGCTTCATCTGATGACCGCACCTCCGTGCCGCTAATCAAGGCACTCAGGACATGCCAGGAACGCTTGGTCCAAGGCCAACCCATTCACCTTGTTTCCCGTCACCAACAATAAGGAGGCATCCAGCTGGGGAGCGGTAATCAGGGCCACTTCAGGGGACACGGGGCGTGGGTCAAGGTGGAAGTCCACATGGGGTGAGGTCCTCTGCCGGGAGCGGGAAATCACGACCTGTGAAAATGCCAGGTAGCACTGTCAGACAGACACAGGGGTGAGAGGGTGAGACGCAGCCTCAGACCACACTGGGGGTAAGAGGGTGAGACGCAGCCTCAGACCACACTGGGGGTAAGAGGGTGAGACACAGCCTCAGACCACACCGGGGGTAAGAAGGTGAGACGTAGCCTCAGACCACACTGGGGGTAAGAGGGTGAGATGCAGCCTCAGACCACACTGGGGGTAAGAGGGTGAGACACAGCCTCAGACCACACTGGGGGTAAGAGGGTGAGACACAGCCTCAGACCACACTGGGGGTAAGAGGGTGAGTCACAGCCCTACACCATACAGAGGGTAAGAGGGTGAGACGCAGCCTCAGACCACACTGGGGGTAATAGGGTGAGACACAGCCTCAGACCACACTGGGGGTAAGAGGGTGAGGCACAGCCAAACACCATACAGCAGGTGTGAGGGTGAGACAGCCCCTGACCATAGCAGGGGTGAGAGAGTAAGACACAGCCCCACACCATACCCAGGGTGATAGGATGAGACACAGCCCCACACGAAACTGAGGGTAAAAGGGTGAAACATAACTTCTCACCATACCCAGGGTGAGAGGATAAGACACAGCCCTGCACCATACTGAGTGTGAGAGTGTGAGATCCCCTGTCTGAGGGGGAACCACAAGCTCTGAAATGGCCAGACACTACAGTTGGGCTACGCTCATCCATGCTCTAGTGAAGTCTGACTAACATTCACTTAAGAGTCGTCTTTGTCACATATCATTTAATCATTCTTCCAAAATCGAAACCCAAGGATTCTCACATCTGCTGTAAAGTTACACCCAGTCTATAACACTCTAATGAATGTGGATTATGTATTGAAATCTGAGACAGTGAAGCATCTGGCACTATTACTGGGAACTACCTGCGTAACTACGCTGCCTGGCCAAAAAAAGTGTTTCCATTTGAATTTTCAGTTGGACCGCCTTTAGCTTTATTATGGCACACATTCATCATGGCACTGCTTCCAGAAGCTTATGCAACATATCAACATTTTTTTTGTCCAGATTTGCATAAATTTCTCACCAAGATCTTGTATCGATGATAGGTGAGTTGAACCACTCTGTACAGTCTTCTTCAGCACATCCCAAAGATTTTCAATGGGGTTAAGATCAAGACCCTGGTGGCCAAATCACGTGTGAAAATGATTCCTCACGCTCCTGAACCATTCTTTCACAGTTTAAATAAGATGAACCTGGGCATCACCATCCTGGAATACGCCCATACCATCAGGGAGGAAAAATCCTTGGATGATGGATGAAGGTGTAACCTGGCCATTCAGTAGATTCAGGAACTTCACTTTATTGCTGTATAACATTGCTAGGCTGTAATAATAATCCGGTCATTGGCTTTTAAGTATTTCCTGATTTAAATTCAAATGATGACTTTTTTTGACTGAGCAGTGTATGTCTAGCAGGACATGGGAAACACATCATTCTTGCCAAATCAAAGGAAAAGCAAACCGTTGAGACATATGCACTGAAGTTGAGGATTTCTGTGGATGAGTCATAAGTCAATGATGAGTAAGTTTGAGAAGTCTTGGCACAGAATAAATGAAGTATGTTGTGGTTGACAGCAACACAGATCCTTTACACTCAAAATATAAAATTTGGACAGTGTAAATCAGGATTTTGCCATCTTGCTCATTGTCTGCCGCCCCCTGGAGGATGGGCTCCCCCTTGGAGTCTGGTTAGGGTTAGGGCTTTCTCTGCTGCCCCCTGGAGGATGGGCTCCCTCTTTGAGTCTGGTTGGACCACAGTTTCACAATCACCCTCTTATACCATTGATAACGGAAAATAAATAATCACTGGTGAGTGTGGGTGGGGCCTGGTTTGCAGGGCCTGGCCTGCAGGGTGGCTACATGAGTGGGGCCTGAGGCTGTGGGGCATCGGCGAGGATAGGACCTGGCGCTGCTCCCACCAACACCTGGTGGGCCAGGCAAACAGGACACCAGTGTGAACGGGTCCCAGCCTGCAGGGTGTTGTGTGGACACGGCCCAGCCAATAGGGCGTCAGCGCGGGCAGTACCCAGCCCACGGGTCCTCCCCCTGGAGGAATTGGACTGGCTGAACTGTGGGGGCCTGCGGCCCCTGCCAGCTGTGCGGGTGACCTTGCTTCCTGGGGCCAGGCCATGACAGTGGCAAGATGACCTCCGGCAGCTGGCTGAGACATGCGGTGCGATGGCAGTGGGACCCTGTGGACCACACTTATACTAT
Source organism: Brienomyrus longianalis (assembly GCA_026770825.1). NCBI lineage: Eukaryota > Metazoa > Chordata > Actinopteri > Osteoglossiformes > Mormyridae > Brienomyrus > Brienomyrus longianalis. The sequence goes on along the minus strand of JABJVP010000061.1, from coordinate 31,645,558 downwards.
TTGGCCTTAAGTCCTGTGCCGTCCAGCTGTTTCTCTGCCTTGATCAACCAGCTCTAAGCAGGATTTAGGGAATTTATGGCGCACATTACAGAGGAATAATGTCATGCGTATTTATAACCTGATCCACTTGGAAAGTGAAGAGGCTGTGCTGAGTTTCAGTGTAAACAGCTGCTTTACATGTTCTGATAAACTGCCCGAGATGCTGTTTGCTACCCTTTGGACAACATCCAAGGAATTTGTGCAGACAGGAAATCCTAACCTGCATGGGAACCCTGCAGCTTCCTGCTGAAAAGGGGGGCCGTTCTTACCCCCAGACTACCCTCCCATTGGACTCTCTTGACAAAAGGTTCACCCCCAGGCAGACTACCCTCCTCCCAGACTCTTCTCACTAAAGGTCACATACCCTGGACCACTCTAAACAGACTACCCTCCTGCCTGCTAAGTGTCAGAGGGTTGGACTCCAGCTGCATGCCGCTGGGACAGACAATGAGCTGCTCTCATATTTCTGTCACCATAATATAAACTCAGAATCCATAGCCCATGTGTGCCCTGTATGATGATGAAACACAGGAGATTACTATACCTGTATAACCCGGCCCGTGGAGGTGCCCAGGCTGGCCACGGTCTGCCCCCCCATGGGGAACACTGCGATGGAGGTGAGCAGGACATTGCTGAACTGGCCGCTGAAATAGTCAAGCCGCGTGATGGTGCTAGTGAGTTCCAGCTGGTAGTCATCACCGTGCTGCCCACAGCTGGACATGTCATACGTAGAGCTCTGTAAGACATGCCAGCAGGAAGCTGGGTTACTAGGCACATTGAACACCCAAACCACGCACACACATACACCACACACACACACCATACATGCACACAAGCACACACACACATACACCTTACAAACACCACACACCATACATCATACACTCACTCACCACACACACACACATACAAACCATACACACGCATCATACATACACACACACACAAACACACACACAGACACATACAGATGTTATTCTGTCAGTCTGCTTACCAAAAAAGTCTTTGCAGAGGTCTGTATTCATTCACTGATTTGCCTCTGCCATTAACATTACACCAAGTCATCCAGGCGATGGGGGTAAATCTCTCCAATTTCAGGAGAATGGCAACCAGCCAGGACCGAACCACTGTGGTCATTCAGGGGGGAATCCAAAGACTAAACAAATAGGCCCATTCAAATGCTCTAGGACTCGAGCACAAACACGACTAGAGAGAAGCTTCCCGAAGTGTATTCCATTGCGTCGGGGAAATTGCATCACTCATTTTAACGTGAAGAGGCATGTGAAGGTGTTAAGGGCATTTTGAGTGTCAAGCTCAACAGCAGCTCTGCTTGCTTCAGTAACCTTAATGAATACGGCGCATTAATGGGGTCATGTGACCTGTGATTTCACAGACAGGAATGAGGCAGGCAGTTACAAATGGGACAAGAGAACCGTGTAAACTGTAAACAATGCGGATTTCCACCTGGGGGCGGCACTGTAATGCCAGCCCATCCATAAATGATCACACTTCGTGTGCCAACGTGCCCGGCACTCATGTACTTTGACATCAGGCCTGGGGTGGCACTGTAGAGCAAAGAAGCTCTTAAGTCATGTTTATGAAGTGTGGTATGAATGTTATATAAAAAAAATAAAATGTGAAAATTTTGACCAATATGAATATATTTTCCCTAATATAGCCGATGCTGATAACCAGCTAACCTCTGAGCCACCAGTCATTAGCATTGAGTCATTAGTGCTTGCTGAGCTTGCTGGTGCAGATTAAATGAAACTGTCACATTGTGTTTTATCCTCATGTCCAACACCTGTGATGAAAACTACATCGGCACAGGCGTGCATGCAGTGCAGAGTGTATGAACCAGGTGTATCACTGCAGTGTCGAGGCATGTTACTGTCTGGGGTGTTTCCCTGCCTTGTGCCCCAAAACGCCCAGGACAGGCTCCAGATTCCCACAACTGGCTACCCAAGAAACAGCTGCACGATGGATAATTTCCACAAAAAAAAGACAGGCAATCACCATGCCAACCACAGCACAACCAGAATTTGATATATAACCTTTTGCTTTAGACTACTGGCAACCATCTCTGCATGTTCCAGAAGGTACCAGTGAGAACACAGAACCAGCAGAGTGTTAAAGCACCAAAGACGCACATCTAGCCTGCTTGGGAAGGCTGTTTCTGCCTCAGCCTTGGTCTCACTGGAGGAGAACTGCAGAAAGACAGAACCTTATCACCCGCAAATGGGTGCCAACGTGCCCTCAGTGCGATGATGACAGCTTGCATGTGTCATCGGCAACATCAGCTCTAGAGAACAGCTGAGCTAAAAAGAACAAGGAGGCTTTTTGGTTGCCATTACCTGGTGATGAGAGAGGAACATGGGCTGAAAATGAACTTTCTGATGATCAAATGTATACAAATAGAAGAGGGACAAGGTACTTTTTCACCCATGACCACAATCGGCAGTGATAGCAGAGGTCTGCCATCTTGATGACCAGCTGTCTCCAGACTGACTCCACCAAACACTGCATGCAGGCAGGAAAAGGCTGATCCCACACCTGGATCGCAGTGAGTGGCCTGGCCCCCACCCTTCTAACCACATTGTGTCATTTGGGATGTCGGCATGACCGCATGTTTACCTGCCATGTTTCAGCATGCCTGAGGGCTGGAGAAATAGCAGTATGCACAACCAGCCCCACCCCCACCCTGAGTCACCTACACCAGTCCCAACATGAACAGCAGAAGGTATGTATTGAAGACCATGCTTAAGACCATGCTGAAGTCGGCACTGAAGACCGCAATGAAGATGGCCCTCAAGACAATGCAGAAGATGGTGCTGAAGACTTCTCTAACGACTGTGCTGAAGACCACTCTAATGACCACTCTGAAGACGGTGCTGAAGATCATGCTGAAGGAGGTACTAAAAACCAAGATGAAGGCAATGCTAACAACCTCACTGAAGAGGGGGATTTGAAGACCATTCTGAAGACTGTGGTGAAGACTGTGCTGAAGGTGGCTCTGAAGACCATGCTGAAAATAATGGTGAATGTAGCACTAGCGTCTGCGCTAACAACCGTGCTGAAGACCGCATTGAAGGAGGCTCTAACTGTTGTGCTGAAGATGGGGCTAATTACCATGTATTCCAATGTGCTAATGATGCTGCTAAAGATCACGCTGAAGGCGGCACTGAAGGTGGCACTTATGACCGCGCTGATGACATCACTGAAGTGGCACTTATGACTGCGCTGATGACATCACTGAAAGTGGCACTAATGACTGCGCTGATGACATCACTGAAGGTGGCACTTGTGACTGCGCTGATAACATCACTGAAGGCGGCACTTGTGACTGCGGTGATGACATCACTGAAGGCGGCACTTATGACTGCGCTGATAACGGCACTAATAATGACGCTGATGACGACACTGAAGGTGGAACTAATGATGTCGCTGATGACGACATGTGAAGGTGGAACTAGTGACCACGCTGATGACATCACTGAAGGCGGCACTAATGAAGTTCTCTCACCCAACAATTTGTTTTTATCACATCACAGTGGCACCTGGAAACCTCCCTAAGGCCATCTAAAGTTTCCCTTTACAGGGCAGAGGCTCAGATGGTTGAAAACAACCCTGGAACACAACCAGTGAATGGTCAGCCAAGGTCCAAAAGCTCATGTTTCAGACAGGCACAGAACTCGCACCCTGACCTCGTCACAGCAGGACACTCGTGCTCACAGGCCAGGTCACGGGCCAGGTCGCGGGCCTGATCTGCAATCAGTAACCTGTTTGTTTTTATAGCACCACTGGGAATATTCTAATTTGGAAATGATGCGCGTATAATTAAACGACTATCAGCCAGGAGTCCCCACGTCACAATTGCATTACGCACTGTGATTCCTCATGTTTCAGATTCGATTTCAGACCAATTTGCTGCTGGTCGCTTTTCTTGAATCAATCGTAACACAATGATAATTCTGACAGTGACCGCAGATGTCTTATTCTGTATTGTCAACTTCCTTACAAACGACCCACTGTGTCCCGCAATTATGAGCAAGATCAGGCCAGTACCTCTGTCTGTTTAATTAACGGATGTGGCTTAGAAGGCGCATGCAGTCTGATCGATGGCGTTAGAATCCACCGCCTGTCACAGGGACCATCCATCTATCTTTGGTTAGTGTGTGGAGCACCTCCAGCTTTGTACTAATGAACTGCGGCCATATGTAACAGGAAATGGGGGCGCTTTGGTCTTTGTGCGTGACTCCACAGCAGCTCGCGAAAGCCGCCTCTCAGTGTAGAAATCGCGCCAAGTGAGGACTGTCTATCTGCACCATCACCTAAATAACAACTCTACTGACAGCGAGCCCTGACACTTTGACTGGCTTTGTGTAACTGCCATGCAAGGAGGGTTTCACCACTTGCACTAGGAGAGAATCAAATCCCCATAGTGCAGCGCTGCATATTATGCAAAATAAAGACAGACAGACAGACAGACAGACAGACAGACAGACAGACAGACAGACAGACAGACAGACAGACAGACAGACAG
>JABJVP010000061.1:31617706-31633613 GCA_026770825.1 Brienomyrus longianalis | reverse complement strand
GGTTTAAAAAGTCAGTGACAGACTGACTAGCTGTATGAGGTGTGTTAGTGGCCAAGTCAAAAAATACATGGCTGCACCGGACAGTCGCTGCAAATACTAGGATGATTTTAGGCAGAGGCTCTGAAATGGCTAAGCTGACACACTTTGACAGGCATAATATCACAGCTTTACATAGTTAATGCATGTTGTTGCTTTTTCTTTTACTTTTATTTTAGTGTCTTTTATTCGTTATTTTTAATTACTGCTACTTGAATCGAGTTTTACTTGTTTTTTAAATTTCCATTTAATGATTACTTTTATTTGATCTCGTTTTATGTGAAGCACATCGAATGGCCATATAAACAAACTTGACTTGCCTAATTTCCAGGGAGTCTCTCAAATCTGAACTGAAGGTGAATCAAGTGAGAAGTGAAGTGACTTCTGTCTTTCTGCTTCTTTGAACATTACGGTGAGAGCAAAATTGAGGTGAGCGTTATCATTATCGTCCCGCAGACATACAAAGCTACCATCACCAGAAACTCTCCCTGTATGGAGAGTCATCAGACATCAGACATGGGGGGACATTTTTAAATAGATTCATATGATTTTAACAGCATTGTTACCCAGGCCGTGCATCCAGCCACCTTCCAGGCTGCAGATCCAGAGCAGTGCAAGTGTGTTTTAATAAAAGATATTTAAAGTATTTGACTTACAAGCCACTAGTAAAGAAGTGGAACAATCTGCTTGTGATTATGCTTTTAATGTATCTAGCTGTGATGCTCAGTAAAAGCACAGTATTAAAATAATCACTTTTATCACAAAACATGGTCAAACTACAGGAACAGCAGTCAAACAGAGTGTGACTCCTGTCAGATATAAGGCAGCCCCAGGTCACAAGGTCTGCACATGCCAGGTTGCTTTCTCTGACAAAGAGCTATCAATGCTGCAGGTTTTCACAGATGTTAAATAATGCTCATATACATGGTGGATTAGACTCAGTAAAAAGTAGCAAAAACTCATTTCCATCGTGGGAAGGATGCCACGTGTTTCGCACCTTGCAGAGGTTTCACTGGGGGGAGGAATCTGTGGTGATTCTGGGACTAAAGCTATGCTAAGTGGTCCTGAGCTAATGCAATGCCACTTAGTTTAGGACTAAAGCTATGCTAAGTGGGCCAGGCCTAATGCTATGCTATATGGTCTAGGGCCAATGCTATACTGTGTGGTCTGGAGCTAGCGGTACGCTAGGCAGCCCATGGATTAAGCTACACAAAGCAGTCTGGAGCCAATGTTACACTAAGCAGTCAGTATCAAATGTACCGTAGCGTTCATGGAGTGCAATGGACACGTGGGTCAAGCCAGGCCGAGGATACGAGCTTCCAGTTTGACATTATGGTGTAGAGTGTAGCGCACAAACAGGTTCCTCTGCAGTGGCTAAAGATGCTCACAAGGAGGGAGAGGCGGGCACATGCAAGTGTGTGTGGGAAGCTAGATGGACAGCCCTGGGACATCCCAGAGTGCCCTGGATGGTCTGAGAAGACCCTAAGTCCCGAAGTGACAGCAGAGGAAAGAAGAGAATCAATGGAAGCCATGGATTTTGCTTTTTATCCATGTTGATGAATTTAGGCAGAGAGAAAGCATTCACTGGCAAAGAGGGGCAGGTGACCGCTAGACCCCACCTCCCTCCCAGTTGTCTGCCCTTGTGGGCAATACCAAGTGCTCTCTCTGGCAGGTGTGGTGCTCCTCATGCCTGCATCCTCCTCACACCTCCTTGGTGAGGCGCATGTGGATGCCGCTGAAACACTTGCCAATGGCCTCGAAAAAGGGGTCGCAGAAGGTGTGGATCCAGATGGAGTAGACCCGGCTCATACATTGGATATTGATCAAGTAGCTCTTGACACATGGAACAGCAGCCCAGATGTGCAGGAAGGAGAGGATGGCGAAGATGATTCCCCAGACCAGGGCCAGTGGGATGCCCACCAATGCCGTCAGCAGCCGATAGCACCAGTACTTGGTGACAGTGAAGGTGGTGAAGCTGGCCTTCCACACGCCGTCGAAGCTGTAGGTGCCAGCGGGCTCGGCGATCACATCCTCAAAGTCCACCTGGAGGAGGAGGAGAAAATGTCATGGAGACGAGGACACCATCCAGCGATGGACACTGCAAACTGTGAGGTGCTCACATGGATGACAGCTTCAGGTTGTTCACACACAGCTGTTAGAAGGTGTGACCATGTTGTGGACCATCTCTCCACTGGATCGGGCAGACAAACACATCAACCTGTATCCGCTGCTGAGATTAGGATAGAACATAGTTTAGCATATGCCTATGGACAGCATGACCACGATGGCTCGAAGCTGGTGATACTTGGTGGGTAGTCAAATATTACTTATCAAATAATCAAATGTCACTTATCAAATAATCAAATGTAATCAAACGTTGCCCAATGACGTGACATGAGGTGCAGCCATTTTGCTTCTGAATACACTGTGCGGCTGCTTCCACATCCTGAACTTCACAAAAACAGCCACCATTTATCTGTACATCCCACTGCAAGATCTTCATGGTCAAACAGTCATGCTTATAAAATGATGTTTTATGCCACTGAATGTATGCTGGCACGACAGATGGTTCTCCTTGGCTGAATTTGTCAGATTCAATACCATGAAGGTTAATTCGCATGCAGCTGTGATTGTTTGTGCAAAGCCAGAGCCGACATGACGTTAGTATCTCTGGTAGCAGAAATGTTCTCGCTGCTTTGCACGCGGCGTTACGATGGTCTGCACCCTGCGCAGGGTTATAATTACAAGTCATCCCTCATTCCACATCCACATCTCTATGTTTACCACCTGCGGCTACTTCAGTGACATCATGTCAAGCAAACAGTAACTTTTCCCATCTGTCTTTCTAACGAAGCCCACGCAGCAAACACAGTATTTACTGGCTGTCCCTTCAACGAGCGGTCATATTGACTTCGTTTTTACTGGGGCGCGGTAGGCGTGATTTGGCGATTGGTGCGGGTTTACGGTTAAATCCCAGTGAAACGCAGCGTTAACCGCTCGTGGCAATTAAATGTTATTTCTTTTATATATAGTGGTTTCTATATTCAAGATGCTGATCTTGGGATTTATTGACGCGTGTGCACACCTTGCTTTCAAATGTCATCTGTGTTTACAGGATCTGTCAAAGCTAACTTTATTCCCATACAATATAAGCGTGTTGTAGATTAATACAATATTACATTACTACAATATTGTATTGTAGATATTACAATTAAAACTACCACAACCTAGACTTAAGGAGCTCCGTTTCATTATTAAAAGTTTTTAAATTAGTTTTTTCAAGTTTTAAAAGTAAAAAAGAAAGTTTAAAAGCCTTGTGCGTTAGATGCGTCCACATACCTTTACAACATGATCATTTAAGTGCTTGGGATCCCGATTTACGAGGTCTATCTCCTTCGTGTGCACATCTTGTAGCGTCTTCTCGTTCATGTTGTCGCTATCCATGTCTTTGTTGTTTGGCCTATATATGTTCCGCTGACCCTTGATGAAGGACGAATTGAAAAACTATTTAAAAGAAAATTGTAAAGACTGAGCTGCTGGAGGACTGGAGCGCGTCCGGCTTTGGAATGCTATTAAATGCATGGAGGGGGACAGCGCCACACCCCTGCGCAAAGCGCAAGGGATCATCCGCAAACTGAGCTCTGCTGCCGCTAAATGGAAAGCCATGAGTGATGGCTACAACCCGTCTGGATTATTTGGTTGAAGGTGGAAATGTGGATAACCAGGCGACAGTCAACCGGGAAAAAGCAACCGGGTAAGATCAGCGAATGACAGGATTCCTGTCTTAATTTGGCATTGCGTTTTGCCCTTGTGTTACACCTGCCAGTATGCGCCCTACTGCAGGTTTATCCCCGTTTCTTTCCACTCTGCTCACAGCCTTCTCCTACACAGCACGCTGTCATGACCAAGAGAATCCAATTTGCATCTTTCAGTGGTTTGTTTAACTGACCAGACATGAAGCTCTGCCTCACGTGATACTCAACATCAACTCAGGTATGGAAAAATTCAAAATTCATATGTCGTGCAATAACACATTTCCTATAAACAGATTAGATAGATGAATGGATGGACGAGGCTACTTCATTAATCCCAAGGGAAACAGTTTACAATTCAAGCATGCTCTGTAGCTGCTGGTGTCTCTCAATTATAACTGTGCTATTGACACAGTCATCCAGTTCATTAGTAAACTTAGGTTTAGTTAAATGGTCAGACCCATAACAGGTACAGATGAGTGCTCAGTACATGCATCAGTACTGAAAACACACCCACAGGCTGTTTTCATACAGGATCCTTAGTTTAATGGAAACCTACTGTCCGAACACTAAGCATTTTTACAGACGTTTCCATGACATAACTTCTGAATTGCAGTGTTTGACAAATCTTGACACAGTTCAAAATTAGTCACCGCACAGCAGTCTAGTCACCTTCACCTATTTTTATTTCAACTTTATGAGCACACTATTCAGATAATTTGTTGTAAAATAATTGTCAAAAGCAGAAATGATATTGGTGCATTGAACCAATGGCTAATAATGGAAGAGCAGCCTGGAGAATGATTATGGAGTCAAGAGTGCTGATTATATTAATGCCAGCTTGAGTAATAAATGAATAACACAAATAGCATGTAATTCAGTTAAAAACTACTGACTGCATAAAAACCGAGAAAGACAGTTTTACATTCATTTCACAGGAAAGGTGAAAATACAGGTCAGAGTTAAATAGTTTTGTATAATACTTAATATATTCAATAATTAGAAAATGAATGGGTGCTCTATAAATATCTCTGTACTTTGTCTTCAGTACAAAACACGTCTTCAATAAGTTAAGATTTTCTTGTTGAGGTCACACCTGTGATCAAAATGTATCAGCAAACTTTAGAGTCTTGTCACTTTGGTCATATACGGTACCAACGCGTTCCTGACGAACAGTCTGAGACAGAGACAGTCACAAAACGTCCGCTGGCTATTTTCTGGTGTAGTACTTGCGTTTGGTTAAGGAGATATGCACATTGGCACACTGTTTGTCAAATATTTCTGTTTCACAGAAATACAGTCAGAACTTAATTATTATTGCATCATTTTATCTTTACAATCACAGTCCTAACCATCTCAACTCTTTTCTATGATGAAGTAATGGAATGTTGTCAAACAGTTTGGTCACAAACAAATATTAGGTCAGAAATGAGCAGGTTTCCCTTTGCCTGCACTTCTGCCGGATCTCAGTTGGGTTTGGCAGTTTTCATGTCCATTGTAGACAGACCTCTGGCCATGCTTGTGAACACAGGAGCCACAAAGGTGTCCACCAAACTTCTCCAGACTGTCTGGACCGTCGACAGAGCCATAAACCACGCCTGCACCACTGGGATCAGTATCCTAGAAAATATCCCACAGCATATATGAATGATTAGAGTCATTAACTTCGCCAAACGCTGGTTAATTACCAGTAAGCCGTCTCCTACTTTAAATCAAGGCTGTATATATTATAATTGCAGCCTTGCTTTAATTAAAAGGCAGGTTAGCTTTATTTTTCATGACCTGCACCTTCCACAAGTGGCGTATTCACTGGCCACTTGATTTTTCACGGTACTTTGGCGCATTAGGGACCGAATTCGCCAGGAGGTGCCATACCAGATATGAAGGCAGCTGAGAAGGGCGAAGAGGGATCCCGCAGCGAAGGACAGGAGGACGGCGAGCAGCGCGCTGATCAGGCGGTACGAAGCGTATTTAAGCAGCTCAAAGAGGGCACTGCTGGAGACCCACACCGAGTCAAAGCTGTGCAGGGCGGCGGGCTCGCCGATGATGTCCTCAAAGCTGATCTGCCAACGGAATCGGACTTACACGGTGCACGACTAATACAAAGCAACTAACTGAACGCAGAGCGCGTCTGCAACGTTTGCTGCTCTTGCGCTGCTGCTGCTGATTGCGGTATTTTACGCGTTATAGAACAAAAAATCTTTATAGTAATTGCACGTGTATAACGAAACTATGTTTGCTTTCTCCACTAATGCTATACATGACATGAAGTAAATAAAGACATGAATATAGTCCTAAATATAGATGTGCGCAGTATATCCTCAATAGTGAACCAAAGCGAAGTAGTGCATCATATATTGGGTTCAGCTAAATGTAATAGTGTAGTTTTAAAAACACGAGCAGCAGTCATATTGCTTGAAAATTAGCAGCACTGTAAATATATGCAGTGCCAGGTAATTATGAAGCTATTCACTTCCATTCTCATCAAAAGTGAAACTACACAGCCTACGACAAAGCGGTGATTTCATAATGATTGATGTTCAAGCGCATTTACCTTGAGTGTACCCAATTTACCTTCATACGCACATTTACCACGAGTATACCCTGTTTTGTTTGCCCGGTTACCTTCAGGTGCGCGTTCATTTCCTGCGGATCCCGGTCGGCAGTCGCCGTGCAGTTTTTCTGTTTCTCGGCCAGAATCGGTTCCAAGGTCCGGCTGAATTCATGTTGGTCCATGAGGACGCTCGTTTCGGACCTCTCGTTCTCGAGCCCCACGTTAGTACAGGATAAACTGGGCTGGTCACTTGACACTGGCCGGACCCCCTCCCCGGGTCACGCACGACTCCCTTTGCGCTGTTTATCTTTATACTGTATTTAGAAATGTACTACTGAGACAATTATTATTATTATTTATTATTATTATTATTATTATTATTATTATTATTATTATTATTATTATTAATGGTAACAATAGTATTATGAGTAATAATAAGAACAATAAAATATGGATCTAAGAAAGACGTGGATGAATTAAAAATACGAATAAATAAAATATTGATACTTAAAAGGGAATTTGCAATGGAATGAGTATATTTTTACCCATGGGTACGTTGAGGCTCGCCATAGGGCGGGGTGAAGTTAGAATGATTCCAAGGGCCTCTGAGTGACAGGGGGCCTAGAACATTTGGAAAATTAACTGGATTGCTCTGGACTGGGGGGCCCAATATGACATGCCTTTTGGGTACGTCACCAGTTTCTGTGAACTGCAGAAGTCACTGGTAAAGGTACCTAAACACGGCTGGTTCACAGACCCGCCCACATGAGATATTTGGGCCCCAGACGGCTGGAAACTCAGAGCTGTTTGTAATGTTACGCCAGCTGGAAATATGCGAAGCCATTTAACTGGCAGAAAATGTACTAAAGCTGCCAATAATTCCGTGACTAAGGAATGAACGCAGTACGTTAAAAAAATACAATCCCAAATTTAGGTAATTTTTTGACAGAACACAGTTCTTATTTATCCCACAAATAATCAACAAATCAATAGTTCTATTAAGAACTTTCTGAATCAGGAAGGATTATACTGTATCTATAAATGGCAGCATTCAGACTTGATGGGATGGCGTTGCTTAGCAATAGGAAATATTTATCACAGAGAGAGCTGTGTTTCTGGCCAGCTCTGTTGGGGAACACAGTGTAAATTTCACGCATTTGCAGAAGTGCACAAAGATGGAGTTATAAAGCTCAGATGAGAGACCACAGGCTGGACTGGGTGTGTCAGTGGTTAAAAGCTAGGCTGCTGGCGTCCCTGTGTAAGACCCTCAGCATGGGGCGGGTGGGGTTCCCCTTACATCACCCAGGGGTGTCCCCCACTGCGGAATGCCAGACGAGGAGGATTCCCTCTCCAGACACCACCAGGATAAAATTAGCCACTTACAGTTAAAGACGAGGTTTTCCTTTCTTGAACTTAGAGAGTTTGGCTGGAAAAGAGCAGAAATGTCGGCTGGTTTCCCTGAACCACAATGTGTTTCACAGATGAGAAATGATGTAGAGCAGATATCTCAGCCTAGTGGTTGCATACCTGAAATATTGGTACATTAGGTTGGGTGTTGCTGACATGCTGTGAACTTGGAATAAGATCTTCATGTCCAGGGATCATGGTCAATTTGACTTTACACTGAGGCATTTCCTGACGCATCCCTGGGTCCCTCTGACACATCCTCATTGTTGGGAAGTAGAACAGCAGCAAATGACAGCAAAGCAAAATCAATGCACAATTAGACTGAGAATCACAGAGGTTTAACATTCAGTATGACTGTAAAAAGCAGCATGTTCAACCAATACAGAACAAGCAGAGCAGCCTGACCACAGAGCCTCTGAGGGGAACAGAGATCACAGGGAGGCAGCCTGAGCACAGAGCCTCAGAGGGGAGCAGAGATCACAGGGAGGCAGCCTGAGCACAGAGCGTCAGAGGGGAGCAGAGATCACAGGGAAGCAGCCTGAGCACAGAGCCTCTGAGGGGAGCAGAGATCACAGGGAGGCAGCCTGAGCACAGAGCCTCAGAGGGGAGCAGAGATCACAGGGAGGCAGCATGAGCACAGAGCCTCAGAGGGGAGCAGAGATCACAGGGAGGCAGCCTGAGCACAGAGCCTCTTTGGGGAGCAGAGATCACAGGGAGGCAGCCTGAGCACAGAGCGTCAGAGGGGAGCAGAGATCACAGGGAGGCAGCCTGAGCACATAGCCTCAGAGGGGAGCAGAGATCACAGGGAGGCAGCCTGAGCACAGAGCCTCTGAGGGGAGCAGAGATCACAGGGAGGCAGCCTGAGCACAGAGCCTCAGAGGGGAGCAGAGATCACAGGGAGGCAGCATGAGCACAGAGCATCAGAGGGGAGCAGAGATCACAGGGAGGCAGCCTGAGCACAGAGCTTTCTGACTAATTTGCTTATGGAGTTAAATGCTTAACTAAAATGAACAAAGAGCATCCTAGCATAGATGTCAGGGTATTCTAAATGAGTTTGGACAGTATGAAGTGCAAGCGAAGTGGTGCAGTCTGTGGATGTTAGCTTTGTAAGCAAACTAGTTTTAGTGTAGACAAGGGGTGGTGCAGGCCTTGATGTTAGATAATACCAGCCTTTCAAAGCATTTCATGATTACTGCCCTGACAGCAATAGGCCAGTAATCATTTAGGCTAGTGATGGCGGATATCTCACACAGGAGCAAAATTCCTCACTGCTTTGTGTGTTTGAATCAGAAATTCTTTCGATGAACGACATAATGTTTCTCTATTGAAGAACTTACTTTGACAACATTTAAAGATATTGAAACATTACAAGGTGACTCTGGTTAAATGAGTAGAAAGTTGTTTTTTTGTGTCTAACCCCACATGTGGCTGATTCAATTAGAATAAAGCCAAGCATGATAAAATGTGAGACACGCATTGTTCTGGTAAAACTCTTCATTCACGCAGATCCACATGAGTTCATGAGTCCACACCAGCCTGCCGCTGCCGATCCACAAATTGCCTCAGGAAAACCTGGAGTGGCCATGGGGGTCTGCAGGACTCACCCGTAAACAGAAAAGGGTCCATGTGAATCACCAGATGGGTTGGTGTAAAAAACACCACCTCAGCCGAGGCAAAGAGCATGATCTGAACTCTCAGGAATTCCAGCAAATTCAGTGTATTTACATTTCACATTGATCCGTCAACAGCTGCTCAAGGCTCTAACCAAACAATACTACTGCAGAGACTCGAACCAGGAGTTTTCAAGTGTGTCCGTAGCAGCTAGACTTTCAGGATCTGGAGGCCGGTCGTGGACACCCCTCTGCCAAATGTGGATAGTTAAAAGGATCAGATGTTTAATATTACACTTGATTCTGATACTCTTCTGACAGTGGGAAGGGGGCTTATCTTAGCCAATCAGGCGTCAGATTGCAGGAAGGAAGCCTGTGCTGCACCTAATCAGTGTGGGGTTCCCCCATTCAGACAGGAGCTGAAGGGCTGATTGCCTTTTCATCTCTTCATCTACAGTGAAACAATTGCCTTGAGGACACAATGGGAGTTGTGTGTGTGTGTGTGTGGGGGGGGGGGGCTGCTGTATATTGTGGCTCCACTCTGATGGTGCTGTGGATGCAGTGGCCTGCGTTTCATAGCAAAATGGCTAAATAAAGCTCTCCACCATGCCCACAATGCTCCCCCCTGCTCCCCCCCCCCCTCAACTAAACCCACACAGTTTTTCCTGGCTGCTTTTCAGGAAAGAGCAGGCGGCTGGAAAGTTAGAGTGTACAATAAAACACACAAATACTGAGCCGGTGAATCACAGGGCCAAACAGAACCTCCTTTATCGCGAAAGAGGCTCTGCTTATCGGGCCCTCAAGCATAACGACCATCCAAAGCCAGAGCAGCCCCCCACTGGCCTTGAATGACTTCAGCCCGCCGCAGTGCAGTCACTCGGTTCATCCTGGTTGCTTCGGCTTTGCAGAAAGGAACCTTTTCCATGGTTTTTACTTCGAAGCAGTAATGACTCATTTTGGTCTAGAAAAACAGACCCTACCTGGATTGTATTGCCAGCACGCAACCCTACTCTACAGGACCGCGATTCAATTTATGCAAATGATGACTTAAAAAACAACCCTCCTCGCCTTGGATTGTACAACTGGTATGAATTCCCACTTCCCAGGACCACAATTTATAAACAGAGCCTCCCTGCCTCGGACTGAAAGTCCAGCACATGTCCCCAGCCCCCAGGGCCACCATTTAATCATCCATGCAGATGATGACCTAAGATGACTTAAAGCTAAAAGGAAAGCAAATAGAGTGGTAAATCATGAAGCTGTGAAGGCTGGAGAAGGGGGCTGGCAGTCTGCTCAGACAAGCCTTAGTGTCTCTGCTTGGGGGGCTTTGACCTTTAGTGCTGCTGCTGTGTTTAGATGTACTCCTGACACAGCAGGCACTGGCCCATCAGTGGTCCTCCTCTGTGAGGATAGCAGGTCCTCCTTTGCAGGAGCCTCCAGTAGAGGAGATCCCCACTCACAGCGCATCCCGACACCAACACGCAAGATCTGCGTCAGCGAGAATGTGCGAAAGCCATGGCATGGTGTAAGGTTTGCGGAGATTGCGCCTCTCATATGCGACTCTCTGCATGTCAACTTTATTCTCCAGGAATGTCCCACCAAATGACAACACAGAGGCATAGTGAGAATCAGACAAAGACGATGCAAGCATACAATCCATGAGCCCATTTTTGCAAAAATTGACAGCTGAAAACAGTTTAAATGACCCACTGGACACTTGAAAATATATTAATAGGCATTTTACATGATTTAATTAAAGCAGAGAATTCTCCTCAGAGCCAATAACTTGCACCCTGGCTGGATCCTGAGACACTCACATCTCCACAGGATGCCAGCGGTGCCCTCTCATGTCTGGGGGGGTTGTTCTCAGTAGTTGTGTGAGATGATGTGTATTGGGGCTCCGTTTCCCTGTAATATGACACACAGCCACACAGAGGCGGGGCCTGGGGCTCCGTTTCCCTGTAATGTGACACACAGCCATACAGAGGCGGGGCCTGGGGCTCCGCTGAGTGCTGCCTCACCCACATCCATCTCTGTGAGTTGGAATGCAGCATGTGCCCCCAGTACTGACAGAAGTCAGGGCACCGCATTTCTCCACGAGGGGGGCCTCCCCCACTCACTAGGATGTGGAAAAACAGAGAGGAGGATGGGCTGTAAGGGAAAGACATTTGGATGAGCCTGACCCTTGCAGTACTAGCTCTGTTCCCACCACTGCTGTCTTTGGAACGGGATGATCATTCTTTGACTCACTGACCTCATTCCTAGAATTTATCTGTACTTTTACATAAAGCTACACCCGGCTTACTGAGTCATTTGTTAGTTATTGGGGTTATTGGGGGGATTGATTGCGATAAAAAGGGGACGCAGCCTTTTATTTATATTTTACTCATATGACCTTCGATATGTTCGTGATTCTTATTAAATCTGGCCAGCAGATGGCATTAGACAAAAGTATATTAGTTAATAATCAAATTTTCTGATGCAGAAATATGGAGAGACAAGCCAAAAAAATTAACAGATGCTTTAAATGTAATTGGGATATAAAAATAATCCCATCTGCTCTGTCTGTTTTTCTGCACTTCCGCATAACTTCCAAATTAGTGCCGGTGCTTGTGGTCAACCAATCAGCAAGCCATCACTCCCTAGGAGCGCCTGCTAGACGAACAGTGCCTAGTCTGGAGCAGGTACTAAAACGGGTTCTGGAACTGCCTCCGAGGAACTACAATCAGGCCGAGTTCCTACGGTGTGAACACGCCGAAAGTTCTGGATCTGGTTCCAGAAAAAAGTTCTGGCATTTTGAAAGCACCTGTAATTAGCATGTGGGAAAAAACCCAGAGATTCTATTTGGGATTAACACTTTTCCTTCCTTTCATTTAACAAAATATCAGCATCATGCAGCTTTACTGTATGTTGTACTGTATATCAGTGGAAAGTCACCCAAATGCAGGTGGTGCAGTGGCTGACACTATGGTGTCACACCTCAAGCTTCTGGGCGGCATTCCTGCCCCCCTCTAGTCAGTGATGGAAAGTTTACAACCATGTCCTTCATGTGCCCTAGCCTTTCACCAAACATTGTGTGCTATAGTCCAATAAAATGAACTGAATTTATGTGTCAGTATTTTCATCTGGAAGTCAGGTGATTTAGGCTGGCTTCCGGTATATACAGAGGAGGACAGCTGCCTGCCTGCTATTTTTTCCAGAAAAGAGGAAAAGAAATCATGCATCCACCACTGCACTGACATATCTGAGTCACACCCTGAATCACCGCACTGGCGTGTTCAAGCCACCCCCCAAAATACTGGGGTGTAATCAGGGAGTGGGTTGGGGGTTGAACCATATCACTGCAGAAAAGCCAGCAAAACATGGAGCATCAAATTATCGCAGATCTTTCTTCCCACTGAGGGATGATTCATCTCCCAGCGAAGGAGAGTAAGGTGGTACCAGGCAGAGGCACTGTGAACATTCCTGCTCGAGTTACACAGGCATTATGTGAGCACATCAGACCCGACCTGCTGATCCTGCCTATGTGTGTATGGCGGAGCGGTGCAGGACGGGTTCTGCTGTGGCCCATTTTGAGCCCTGACACACCAGCCGCATCCCCAGAGGCGCAACAGAGTCACAGTTCTTTAAAAAGAACCATTTCTCAACTCTTGACCATAAAAGGCACCCATGCATTCTTGTGAAAGATCTTTTTAAATTTTGAGAGTGTTTTTTCCTCATCTGTGCAAAGTTTCAGCTTGGATATCAGAGCACCGCTAACTGTACAGTCCCCAGGGGGGCTGCTACTTCTGTGTGCATTTTAAGGTCAAGTAGAGCAGCTAGAACCAGATACATGGTGTGGAAAATCACATGCCATATGACTTACAACTTCTGAGCACAAAAGGATTTTCATTGCTATACTGTCACGATACAACCTGCTGTGTATTTAGCATTGTGGAACCCATTGTGCAATACTATTTATTTCTAAAGTGTTACTACAAAATTTCATAGAGTATTTTCCTGGGCATTTTTTGCACTCTTACTGTTTATTGTCGTTCATTTAATCAATCAATCAATCAATCAATCAATCAATCAATCAATCAATCAATTAATCAATCAGTCTATCCATCCATCCATCTGCCTGCCTATATTGCACTGTCTGTCTGTGTCAACCTGTCTGTCTCTGTCAGTCTGTCTGTCTGACTACCTGCTTGTCTCTTGGTCTGTCTGTGTTCCTGTCTGTCTAGCTGTGTGTCTCTGCCTGTCTCTGTCTCCCTGTTTGCCTGTCTGTATTCCTGTCTGTCTCTTTGTGTCTTGTCTGTCACTCACTCACTTGTGTCTTCCTGTCATTCTGATGCTCTGCTGCTCCCTGCCTCTATGGGAATTGTGGAAAAATGTATTCATTAAGAATGACTGTTGTTTTAAATATAATGGCAATGTGAATATTGTCTGAAGTTAGGCAGATGTTGCATTTCCCATTTAAGGTTTAAATGTTTGAGAATAATGTCTTTAGATTCACGTGAATACCTCTACCAGCCTACATCACTGTATATTCCCTGAATGCTCTCAGTGTTGCTGATGATTATTTCTGCTGATTTGTGTAATTTTCTTACTTGGTTCTCGCTTTGTTTGGCAGACATTGGGTAGCTCCTGCTTCAACCCTGCTTGCACCTGGATATTCACTGGAAGCTTAACCTAGCTGCACTAATGCGTAGCCAGGTCCTTGACTGCATGTATGTTCATAATGTACTTTTTTCCTCACCAATACGACACTCTGGACAAAGGCAAAAATGTAAATATAAATGTAAATGTAAATGCAGATGAGGAGAGTGTGTCCATTAGGCTGTGGGTCTGGGGACTAGACAGAGTGGTACTGACATCAGAGGGAATCCCTAATCCTAACCATAACCCCTAAGCCTAACCCTAATCCTAACCATAACCCCTAAACCTAACCCTAATCCTAGCCCTAAACCATAATCCTAACCCTTTACACTCAGCATGGAGCACCAGCCAGTAAAAGTCCCCTTTTTAAACCACCTCCAGCCCCTGTTTAGATGAAACTGGAATAAATATCTTCACTATATAGGCAGAAACTAATCCTAAAATACTCTTATTTGACTGACACTGAAACATTCTTGGGATGCATAACTCCTTGTCAGACACACAGTAGTGTTAGTGTGAGACTTTACGCTACAAATATTAAGGCAGGAGGCAGAGTCTGTGCTTGTAGGGTGAGTTTCTCTCTCGCAGCACAATGAGAGGAAACGGAAGCCGTCCCAGATGCACTTCCTCTCTTCGGTGCATGCTGCAGGCCCTGCTAAAGTGGAAGGGTGTGAAAGATGGTGACTAGGAGGCGAACATCACCACAGCTGACCTTGCTACTAAAAAGAAGATGCTCTCTAACATTGGTGTCAGGGGTAAGGATTCTTTCAGACGTCAGGCAGAGGTCAGGGGTAAGGATACTCTCTGACAAAAGGGTCAGGGGTCGAGGGTAAGGATGTTCACCGACATTAAGGTGGTTCAGTGGGGAACACTGGTGCCTCAGATCTTCAGGGTTGGACCTTTGATTCCTGCTTCCACTGTTTCCACATGTGTTTTCACCCCCCCGTCCCCCCAGCTTACACCAGCAGGCTCCTCAGTACAACGACCTAAATCGGCATCTCTAACTTCTCTTCGTGTCTGTCCCTTATTACTCTGCTCACTGTATTGTTTTTCTTTGCTTTGATTTGGATTAATTTCTCTACCTCAACCTCAAAATGAAAAACAGTGTCCCCTGGTGGAAGAACATGCTTCACAAATAAACTCCCCATAACCGGATCATGTTTACCTCCCTGCCTGTGGCTCCATCCTGTGGAAAAGACTGTAACCCGTGCAAACCAGAGCAGACTGTAACCAGAGCAGAACAGACAGGTAAATGGAGCATGGCCAACTGCATCCAGCCACTGAAATACTGAGCACAACAGTCTGGGCAAAGATGGCAGAGCGTCTTGAAGACCATATCCCGCTGAGGCGCACTTTCCAAGGCCTGTCATTTTCATTTACTTCTTTTCTGTTTTGTTTCCATAGTTGGGGCTAAATATATTTTGAGGAGCCATAGAGATGTGGTGGATGTAGCTAAGCCAGAAGAGCATTGACAGGCTCCGGCCAATAGGGGGCAACCCTGGCACCCAGTTTCCATCACTGGAAGAAATCCATCGCACTCGGTGAAACCGCAGAGCTGGAAAAATAACCAAGGACCCCTCCCACCCTAGACAGTCTTTACAGCTCTGCCATCTGGCAGACGCTACAGAACCCTGTACACACGCATAACCCAGCTGAAGAGCAGTTTTTACCCCACATCCATCACACTACTGAACTCACAGCACTGATCTCAAACATTCCCAAGCAGTTACCCCACATGTGTAACTTTCATATTTATCTGCATTTAGTCCACTAGAAAACTCTACCTCTGTGAACTTACTTACCAGCACCTTATCGTGTGTATATATATTTTACATCTATCTATCTATCTATCTATCTATCTATCTATCTATCTATCTATCTATCTATCTATCTATCTATCTATCTAT
>JABJVP010000061.1:31586082-31596474 GCA_026770825.1 Brienomyrus longianalis | reverse complement strand
CACGCAGGAGGGGTTTTTCTCCTTTATGGGCCTCTGACGTATGAAACACGCAGGAGGGGTTTTTCTCCTTTATGGGCCTGACAATGGAGACATCAGTGCTAAGCCAGCCTACCAGCTCAGACTCTCCTGCTCACACCATGTCATACCGTGTCACACCATGTCACCTTACGCCAGTGGCAGTGTTTATGTCATGGCTCAGAAACAGCTGGGATCCTTTCCTGTGGATATGAAGCAGCTCGGAGGTGTGGGTACCAGCATCAAGGGCCACAGCACGCCAGACTGACAGGTGATGACGCAGGCGTCTAAAGATAGCCTCCCCAAGGAGGCTTGCTCTCTTTCACGCAGAGAGATTTCCTTACAGAAACAGCAGCCGTGCTCTGCAACAGAGACACATGGATGACAATGAACCCCCCGGAGATGCGGCAGATTACAGAGGACTGATGTGTAGCCAGAAAGGCGCTATATTCCCAGGTGAACATCAGAGACGGCAGGGCGGGTGTGGAAGCCACTTAATGCCCCAGTTGTCATACAAAGTGGTACCACTGCACCTGCATGCCTGCCGTTACCGGAGAGTGCAGAGCTCATTACTTATTCACGGACCCAGTAGCTGCTCTTTGTCGCTATTGGGGCTTTTGCCAGAATGTGTCTGGAGGTGTTGATTCAGAGCGTGAGACTCATGCATCATGTGTGCTGTGCTTAAATCTTGATTCTCTCCAGTTATTATATCTCTTTGGGAGCCGCTTATCTCTCAAGGTGGAGTTAAAAATTCACAGGCAGAATACAGAGATCAGAAACACAGTCTGCTGAGAGGATTTGAAGCTGAAAATCTATGTATGCTATGTAGCTACTGGGTGATGTAGTTTTAGGTGCTTGCTCAGGAGTAATTGGATTTTCCTAAGGATAACCTGACGGGGGGGATCCAGCAGGATATAAGGCAGCTGCACAAGGTTGCTTGAGGTGCAGAGAGAAAAATAAGAGGCAGAATGTAGTGATGGGCTGGTTCAGTCATGGTGATGGGCTTAACCCCAGTAAGGAAGGGACAGTTAAGTTTTCTTGCTTAGTTTGCACTTATTTTGGGCTACATTTGTGTGGTTTATTTATTTATTTTTTCAAATTTTCTTAATTTATTTGATTGGGGCCCATTGGCCCTTGGTTGAGGGATTTAATGGATAATAAAACAGGTGCCGCCTATCCTGTTTTATTTTAGGATCAGGTCTTCAGATTTATCCATCGGCCCATGGGCCATCACACAACATACTATCACACCCAGCTCACTGTGTTGGCCTGATCCTCCCACTTCCTCACCGGTGTGGCCCTAACCAAGCCATGCCTGATTATCTGTCGTACCTCTTGTTCCTACCTTCATGTTAACCATTCACAGCTGCATTTTGTTTGCCCCTTCGTTAGTCTAGTATTTAAGTGCTTCCCAGTCCTGCGCTCCCCAGATCAGCAATTAATGCCTTTCAGTTCTAATCCTTGTACTACAATACAAAGCAGTTAATATTTTTGATGGTATCTTATGTGGTAATGCTCCATCACCTTTTGAATATATTACAGAGTAAATATCAAACTGAAGCGTAACTTAAAAACAAAAAAATTGCTAATTGTTAAACTGCAATCGTGATATTTGTCAGAACAATTGCAATTGGGTGAATATACTGTATATCTGGTTTGGGGTAACTTGTGAAATAGACCAGCATCTTGTCTAGCGTGTCCCCTGCCCTGCACCCTGTGATGGTCTGGCATTCTGTCCAGGGTGTCCTCAGTACCCTAGGTTCCAGACTCAGAATAACCCAGTAAACCAACATCCAAACACAGTTAAATATGGCCCCATCTGGAGCTGTATGATTTCCCCTGTTAGCTGTGCTGTCTCTCATTAGAGGCCCTCACCACACCATGCTGGTTTCCTGTCTGATTTCCCCTGTTAACTGTGCTGTCTCCCATTAGAGGCCCTTACCACACCATGCTGGTTTCCTGTCTGATTTCTCTTGTCTGTGATGTTTCTCATAAGAGGCCCTAACCCAGAGGTGACCAGTCTTACCCGCAAAGGGCCGGTGTGTATACTGGTTTTTGGGAAAATGTTTGTCAGCTGTTTAAACCCAGGTGTGAGGACTCTTCAGCCGATCAGTCCTCTAATTAGTAATCTAACTTTGCAGTTGAAGCGAAAACCCACTTACACAAGATGCCAGAAGTCCAGCAAATTGCCACCTGGGACAAAATAAGCACATTGGGTGGAGTTCCCCAGACGGTAACACACTGTTCAGGTGCTAAACCGATTTACTGTAGGTACCTCTGTAAAACCATTCTCTGAAACTGTGTAACCAAGCTACTTGCGGTAGCTGGTGATGTGGCACATTAACATTATTTTCTAGAAGATCTGTTTTACAGTTTTTCCAACTAAAGAGAAGACATAGGACAGCTTTTGCAAAGGTTTTCCAGAATAGAAAAACTTGCCAGTACAATCGCCAGTTTAGAAAAATGTAATCAGGTTAGCTAATTGTCCTTAAGTCTGTTTAACAGACTGTTTCCCATCCAGAGTGCTTCTGTTTCCTACCCAAAGCAATTGCTCAGTCATTCTCATTGTAGCTGTCGTTTTCATCCAAACTGCAGTGTGACTATAGGGTTAATTCTCAGAGCAGAAAGTAAGCTGGGCATGACGGAATTATGAATACTGAATAATGAATAATGAATTATTGAATGCTTATAACACCTGCTAGTCAAAAAACATTACATATTAGGCTAAAGTGTGTGAAAGATGGCTGCTGTCAGTGTTCACAGCGAAGCAGGAAGGACAGGCGGTCAGCTCTGAGTAGAGGTGAGACAGCCGCCCCTGGATGACAGCTAAGTCTCTGCTACCGCAGGAGAATGACCGGATGTGGTATCGCTCTGAAGCATTAATCCAAACACCAAAACAGACATCCCAGTAATTTGAGGACACTTTACCACAGATGTGGCCCCTGTTACATAATAACCGTTATCCTGCTCTCAATAAACAAATGGGGACTGTTACCCATGATTCTCTGGGGTTATTTCCAGATTTCTTCCAGACCTATGTGAGGAAAAAGTGTCTGTTAGAGAGTGAGAGCAGACTGGTCAGTCCTTACAGCCTTTGCCAGTGATGGCTTGTTTGTCAGAGGCACACTTAACTGTCGCCCCGCGGTTCCTCCCGCTGTTCCTCCCGCTGTTCCTCTCGCTGTTCCCTAGAATTTGTGTTCTCCTCATCAGGGCCAGAGGAGCCACAGACCAGCAGAAAAAGCCCCAAAGCCACCAAAAGTCATTATTAAGCATAATTTATGACTTGCCCTCTAAGCTTGGTATAACAAAACATTTCCTCTTCTTCCATTGTTTGTTTATATAGTTTCTCTTTATATGTAAAGATTTGCATTTTTAAATATATGTGTTGAGTTTGAGTATATATTCGCCATATATTTTGCTGTGAGCTGCCAGCGACCCCTTCCTCGCAAAGCCTGTGTATATACAGGTTTGTCTGCATGTGCCAGGACACAGTCCAGTGAAACATACTGAGATCCTGCCTCCCTGAGCAGAATGAAATACCATGCAAACACATCACTTCAGCATTTATTCAATCTTGTATAACAAGGAAAAAATACAGATGGGTGAATGGATGATGGTAAGATGAACTTGGCCAAGGGGTTATTGCATCTGATTACTATCGGGTCATTTCCCACAAGCCTGCCTCCCCTTGCCCTCCACCTTCCCAGGAAGGCAGATGATAAGTGTCCGGATGAGCTGCAGGGACAGAGTACGGGTTTCTGCTGATAAGACCGAAAGCCCCATTGTTTCATAGGCATTCACAAACACTGGTCCACCCAGCTAAGAGGGAACAGGAAGAAAACGCCCAGCAGCGCCCTCCACAGGAAGTGTGTGCCATGATTCACAAGGTCCTCAATCTGCAATGAGAATGAATGAGCAATTGCTTTGGATGGGAAACAGAAGCACTTTGTTTTGGTGTTATGAGAGATTTCTGCTCTCAGAGATAAACACAAAAATACTCTATGAGCATTCTTTATTCTTTGAGTTATTGCTTCTGCGTATCACTTTTCAGTATTTTATTTTATTGCTTATTACAGCTACCTATAAAAGATATTGACTGTGATGGTGATACATTTAATTGGTATTTACCGATTTGTTATAGATGCTTCACATGCACTGAGAAGAGCTGAGGTATGAATGAAGAGGTTGAAAATCAGACATCTGGAGGAAGATGGGTACTTCAGCCACAACAGAACCCACTCAGGGTTTGGAAACAGACTGATGCCCCAAATGTATCCCAAACACTGAAAACAAGGAAGCGGCAAAGTTTATTAGTAGCTATGAAAAACCACATGGCACCTAGATGTGTTAAGGACAGAATAGCCACAGGAGAATGGGTTAGAGACAAGTTGTTAGGTAATTTCAGATGGCCAAGAACTCATGATTCTGCAGAACTTAATCTTCTTTAGGATCCAAGAGACGAAATAGCATTGGGACAAGTTAGTGGGATAAACATAACTTGTTGAAGTTAACAGCATTAATCTTTATATATGTAATGCTAAATTTCTTACCCGCAGCCAAACAAGCACAGGCTTGTAACGCTAAACCAGTTAAGTATAGTAGTATCCGCTCAACCCAGGCATGGTAATTGGAGACCCACGTGACCATGGGAGCGTTACGCAGTTCATTCAGTAACAGACTGTTACATCCAGAATGGACAATCCCTCTCACCCCCTGCACGTGACAGTGGGAGCGTTACGCAGCTCATTCAGTGACAGACTGTTACATCCAGCATGGACAATCCCTCTCACCCCCTGCACGTGACAGTGGGAGATTTACGCAGCTCATTCAGTGACAGACTGTTACATCCAGCATCTAGGATCGCTTCCGCAGGTTCTTCATTCTGTTTACCTTTAGGCTGTATAACACCACAGTCACCTAAAGCCCATTAAATCTCTCCTGCTGATTGTTCACTACATATAAATGTTCTTTACACTTATGCAATATCCTCTGTATAAGTAACTTATTTGTTTATATCCACTTGGTGCAATATCTGTATGTGCCATTGCATCTGCACAATCATCCTCTGCATGTGTGCAATATGTGCAATTATGTGTAAATCATTTT
This sequence comes from Brienomyrus longianalis, assembly GCA_026770825.1. NCBI lineage: Eukaryota > Metazoa > Chordata > Actinopteri > Osteoglossiformes > Mormyridae > Brienomyrus > Brienomyrus longianalis. The sequence goes on along the minus strand of JABJVP010000061.1, from coordinate 31,591,353 downwards.
TAATTATTTATTCTGTCGTTATAGTATTGTTTGGTTTGTTCTCAATTACTCTTTATCTTTAGGCTGTTGTAAGAAGTATTTCCCCTTTCTGGGATCATTAAAGTCTTATCTTGAGCCATTTATCACACACTTGTGGATTGTTATATATTTATTCCACCTGTGAAATGAAATGTTACAGGCCACGGTGACTCATCCGAATTCGTAGCTCATTCTTACTTTACTGTACGGCTGTGCAGTAAGGATTCCCTGCTGGAGAGCCTCTCACTGTCTTTGCCGTGGGATGTAACCACGAGCACACTGTCCCATCCCCCGTACTCCACTTCTCTCCTTTCCGGAGCGGAAATTCCTTTCCGATTTTGTGAATGACAAACTCATTAACAATTCATCAACACAGCCCAGTTGCCGAGGCGACCGACGTTCGCGCCTTCCCATTGGCTGGCCGACATAATGTAACCGCTGGAATGTCCCCTGTTCGTATCCACCGAGGAGGACGGGACTGCGCAGATGGGCATCTGCACAGCTGGGGAACATCTGGACGTGTGCGATTTGCGGCTGCAAGTCTGCGTCTCACAGGGGCACGTTTGGGCATGACAGTGTTTTTATTACAGAAATTTACTATTAACGTCATTGATAAATACACAGGCGCACATGAATGAATGGTAGTTTAGGGTGTCCTATATGTCATCCTGTTTCGTCATGTGTCGGTATTTGTCGTTCTCTCTGCATCTAAGGCTGCTCGATTTGTCACGAAAATAGCAGGTATAGTGAATGATTACGCAGTGATTTCTGCAAGGGTTCAAATCACAGCAAGGCGTGTTTCCTCCTCATGGTTACGCTGTTCCAGAATTTAATGTCTCACTTTCGCCTCGGTGCCCGATCGCCTACTAATGCTAGATAGGCAAAGACCTGTCCATTTCGACACGGCAATGGCGATCAGCAAGACGGCGGAGTGGCTGAAGGAGCAGCTGGAGACGCGAGGCGGCCGCCTCCTGCTCATGGACTGCCGCCCGCAGGAGCTCTACAACTCCTCGCATGTGGAGACGGCGATCAACGTCGCCATCCCGAGCCTCATGCTGCGGAGGCTAAAGAACGGGAGCCTCCCCATCAGGTCTCTGCTCGCTCGCGGCGATGACCGTGAGAAATTTGCCCGGAGGTGTAAAACGGACACAGTGATCTTGTACGACGAGTCTAGTAGGGAGTGGAACGAGAACGCGGACCGGGGCTCGGTGCTGGGGCTGCTGCTGCGGCGGATGAAGGACGAGGGGTGCAGGGCCTTTTACTTGGAAGGTGCGTGTTCGGTCATCGCACTTTACACCTTGCTCTTTTATATACACCTTGCTCTTTTATTAAAGCTCGTTTTCACTGTATTCTGTCATCTTGGCAGCCGTGGACCCCAGACGTTTTTTAACTCTTCGTACCCGGAAGCTTTCTTTCTGTCTTTCTTGTCTCATGCACCATTCTGTATAAATGATGTAGTAATGGTTTGTCTCACACTCTTCTCACGTGCCTGGGGCTTACAGTGTTCTGATAGGCGCTATATATAGTAAACTGGAATGAGCTGAATCTTTATACGTCGATGCAGGTGCGTTATACCAAGGCTGTAAGCCATTACTTTCAGTTTTCTAATAACGTGACAGTCAATATATGTATCTTGTAAACAACAAGTGACGTCCTTACAGATTAGGATCTTTTTCTGTTCATCCTGATAATATGGCATAGGAAAGCATGAAATTTCTCATTTTCAAACCCACCTTTTCCACATTTGATCCTTGACTGTGGTTTTCCAAACATTCCTCATATACATTCTGTGCATACTGTCAGATATGAATTATTGTGGTCTGACTTTAACCAGCGATGTGCCTGTCCCGTAGGAGGCTTCAGCAAATTTCAGATGGAGTTCCCCTCACTGTGTGAAACCAATCTGGACAGCTCCTGTATGAGTAGCTCCCCTCCTGTCCCAGTTCTGGGGTTAGGCGGACTGCGGATCAGCTCAGACTCATCAGATTTTGAGTCGGATGTGGACCCCAGCAGTGCTGCAGATTCTGAAGGGAGCCCCCTGTCGAACGCCCAGTCCTCGTTTCCTGTCGAGATCTTACCACACCTCTACCTGGGCTGTGCCAGGGACTCCACCAACCTGCACGTTCTGGAGGAGTGCGGCATCAAGTACATTCTCAATGTGACACCCAACCTACCCAACCTGTTCGAGAACGTGGGCAGATTCCGATACAAGCAGATCCCTATCTCAGACCACTGGAGCCAAAACCTCTCTCCGTTTTTTCCCGATGCCATCAGCTTCATCGGTGAGTGTGACCAGGGCTTTTAGTGAGAACAGGACCTTTAACGTTGCCCTATTTCAGTGCTATAACATAAAGGATTCCATTAACAGCACATCTTTATAGATATACACCTATCGGACGGCTTTGCAGTTCACATGTAATCTCATTTTTTTTGGATGGGCCAAGAAGTGCAGCAGGCAGAGTCTGCAGCTTCCTGTCACAAAGACGGTCACCGGCAGGGTGTGGGGACATCCTGTGTCCCTCCATCACTTCCTGTTAGCGTGCAGGGTTACAATGGCACCATTGTTAGTGACACATGAGCGGAAGGACGACTCATTTTATAGATCTTAATAGTTAATTTGGCCATGAGGATTCAAGGTTGCACAGAACATCGTGTTTATATTTAAAATGCAACATTTTAACTTTTAGAGTTTACTCAGTGTTACATATATACAGGTTTGTAGTTTCCAGGACTCGCAGCCCCCTTGCATAGTGACTTTGTGGACAAGAGGGGGCCCCACACAAATGCATGGTTGAATTGCAGTAAACACCGCTGCTGTGTATATTTCAGAAAAATTAGTTGTCTCGGTTGTACTAGTTTCATTTGAGAAATGTGCCCCCTTTTTTCTGATAACTTAGTACAACATGTTTGGAAGATAATAGTATGATCTGCATGTGGCTCTTGTCAGACTAATGTGGTGTTAATGTCTCCTTCTCCAGACGAAGCTCGTGGTAAGAAATGTGGCGTGCTGGTCCACTGCCTTGCAGGCATCAGCAGGTCTGTGACTGTCACGGTGGCCTACCTCATGCAAAAGCTCAGCCTCTCCATGAACGACGCCTACGACATTGTCAAGATGAAGAAGTCCAACATCTCCCCCAACTTCAACTTTATGGGCCAGCTGCTGGACTTTGAGAGAACCTTGGGCATCAGCAGCCCTTGTGACAACCACATGGCACCCCCTAGAGGACCACAGTCACTCTACTTTGCCACCACCCCCACCAACCACAACGTCTTCCAGCTGGACCCCCTGCAGTCTACGTGAGACCCTCTGATCCACAGCACATGACCCCTGATCTCTTCTGTCACTGGGTGTTGATTCGATTGGCTCCATGCTGTGGAGCTTGGTGGCTGAGGGACATGTGAGGAGGAAGGTGGAGAGAGACACCTGCTGATGGAGACAGGCTTTCTTTTCTGCCATTTGCCTTTTTGTTTTTACCAATCTCTGCATGATTTGTCTTCTGTGAAGACCTGCCTGGCTAGAGACAGAACTCCAGGGTAAACAGATAGAATACCTATGACTATTATTGTTTAAAATACCAAGACTATGTTTTACTACACTTTAAACATGCATACATGTAATGACTTTTGACATCTCGCTTGATGCTTGGATTCATACCATTTTACAGTTGCACACTTCTGTCATTTTTATGTCTCCATTTTCTACGTGGAATTTGACACTCTTAGTTAGCAAAAGGTTTTCGTGGGAATGCATGAATAATTTGACATTAACATTTAAGGAAAGATTATCAGAAGTTATTTCTTTGAGCTTGTTTCGACAGCATGCTTTGGAAAGTGGTGCTTGGGCATCAGTCAGGTGGGCATTTGTTCTAGGCCTGCTGATCATGGTGAAATGATTCCCGACGCATGATGGATCTGCTATGAAGAGTCCATTCTCACAAGATTCTGTAAGAAACCCTGAATGGACCATGTGGATGTACCTCCACTACATCCGCAGTTCTCTCTCCCAAATGTCGACATGACACCTCGCGATCCATAAGGTATTTACACTCCTTGGGAATTTCCCTTTAAAAGGGGAATGTCGCTGTTGTCACATCTTCCTGTCCTCGTTCTGTGGCAGCGCTCTGAGCTAAAAGCTCACTCCCTCACATTGACTGCAGTGATGAGGATTTCTTCCTAAGATTGTAAGCAGAATTTAAATTATTAATAAATTATTTTGCTTATATGGATGTTCCTTGTTATTTCTATGAGGACTCATATTGAAGTTCTAGAGCTACGGTAAAGTCTTATTTTCCCAGGCAGAAATTCCATATGAAATATTGTTTGTCCAAATGCAGACAGGAAATTAATGCCAGAAATGAATGGTCATCATCCTGTACTGGGTAAATAAGGGTGTCACATTAAAGCTGAAATCTTCTTTATTACAGAAATTTCTAGCCTCAATCTCTAAATTTCTAGCCATTTATACTGGTGAAATCCTGTATTTGATGGTTCGGAACTGATTAAATCCTTTGGCCATTTCAGATTAATATTGTTTGACTGAGTAAACAGAACAGTTGAGCAAATCAAGCATGAGACTTTACAGGAGAGAAGCAGAGCTTTGCTTGTGTCTTTCTGACAAATGACCAGGAAGTGAGGAGGCTGTATGTGCTACAGCTCATTACAGTCAGTGCCAAATGTAAAATACAAAATCTAACAGTTACCTTATTGTCTATCAGTTTCTCATATCACTTACCTTGCCATTATATGGTGTAATTCATTTTTAAAGTGACTAGGTAATTGTACAAAAGATAATTATTATTGTCAGCTGAAGTAGGTCTTGTAAGAAGGTCTCCTTCAGGATGGGAGCACATGCAGATCTCCAGGGCTTTTACTCTGTGATTCACGGCTCAAGTTTCAAGATATCACAGTTCCCAGTAAGACAGGGAATGGTGCATTAAAGTACCCTTACCGGCTACCAGGAACCACGACAACCACATTGTGCGAGGAGAAGGAAGTACAAACCACAAGGAGAAGGAAGTACAAACCACAAGGGGAAGGAAGTACAAGCCACAAAGCAGTACAACAGTAACTCTGTAAAATAACACAAAAATGTTAAATGAAGCCTGACGTCCTGTAACCAAAGTTATTCACGACAGGTAACAGCAAATAAACTGGGAACAGAAAACAAAAATTACAAAATATACAGTGGGGCAAAAAAGTATTTGGTCAGCCACCGATTGTGCAAGTTCTCCCACTTAAAATGATGGCAGAGGT
>JABJVP010000061.1:31561357-31574704 GCA_026770825.1 Brienomyrus longianalis | reverse complement strand
CCCAGGCGGAGACTCGAACCCGGGTCCCAGAGGTGTGAGGCAACAGTGCTAATCACTGCACCACCATGCCGCCCCTAGTGACCAGCTACAGCCAATGAATTCACAAGACACAGGGTGGGGCAAAAGCCGAGGGAGGAGTTTAAAATGGTGTAAACAGTTCAATTTGTTTAGTAAATCTTCTTAGTGCAAAAGTTTACACTTTACACAGCTGAAGCTTTGCATGTAGACACCTTGTGTCTTTAGTACTTATATGTATGTGATAGTTTTTCCTGAAAAATGTATTATACAAAGGGTTAATTTTCCACATGTTTGTGAATGTCAGACATATCTGTTGTCATTTGATTAAAGTGTTTTAACAATTTGTAGTGTGACACTGATCTGAGAAGTGCCATTTCCCCATGTCATTTCTCAGGTATTCTCATGAAAAACTATAGCTTGAAGGCCAGTCAGACTCGTTGGGGATTCCTCCTGGTGAAAGATCTGGCAGTGTGTGACCCCCTGTCTGATCTCTCTTGTAGTGTGTGACTCCCCTGTCTGATCTCTCTTGTAGTGTGTGACCCCCTGTCTGATCTCTCTAGTAGTGTGTGACCCCCTGTATGATCTCTCTTGTAGTGTGTGACCCCCTGTCTGATCTCTCTTGTAGTGTGTGAAAGAAATTTGCCGTTGCTCACAAACCACAATGAAATCACTCTGGGATTTGAATAAGTGACCTACCAATCACAGTCACAGTGTCTGATCCCACTAAACTACTTTCCACCTTAAACAGTGTCATACAGATCCAATAAAACAGCAAATAGAGGATTTATACACATGCAAATACACATTGTATGACTACTCAGTGAAATAGATATATAACATAATTCCATACATTATCTTGGAGAAATCACACTAGTTTCAAAGGCAGACATGATCTTTGGTTGTTGAGCACCCTTTAATTGGACTGCATAATTAAAACAGTTCCTCATTCATTCTGGAGTGTCAATAGCTTCTGTTAGAGTACTCCCAGAACTCCCAGAACAAAGGAGACCTCAAACCATCAAACAATTTGGACATTTTCAATTAATAAAAAAAAAATGCCAAGAAAAATTCTAAAGTACCTTGAAGCTGCTCAGACACCCCTAGTAAACCTAATAATTCGCTGATTAAGGTATTTGAGCAAGGAAATCTGCAAACTATGCTGGATTCTGGCCCTCCGGGACTGGAATTTGGCAACCCTCATCTGTATTATATTAATGCTCTTGCAGAGTTTCTCTGTAGGGCTGTCTGTGCCAATGAGGGTGTCCCCTCCCCAGAGGCAATTCCAGGGACTCTGGGGGCCATAGGTCAAAAATTCCATGGGACCCCCCAACTCCCCAACCCCCGGTATGGTAAAATATATTGCCTTTATTTTACTACGAAGTGTAAATAATATCAACAAAGACCATTTAATAATCACAAGGCCTTTATTTTCACTTTCGTTAAAACAATACACAAATAAAGCATATTTTTCGTTTCAAACAGAATGTCATGAAAATTACATTTTAAAAAAATCATTAAAAATAAATCCTGAATTTAGCAGTTTAACTGTAAATAACAGCTATACATTTGATGGATTAAATCTAGTTATTTACAAAAAAGTCTCCCAAGCATTTGTTTGTTTGAGGACTCGCAGTATTGGAATGACGCCACAGAAACGATGGGGAGCGGCCGTTGCGGATGGGATAAATTGTCGTATATACGAAAATACATATGTATTGCTTGCCGGAGGAAGACTGGTGTGCACGCTGGGGGGGAGTCACAGAACTGGCTCCCCGCGCTGCTCCCTGCGCGCCGTGGGCGGTTCTCCGGAGCTTATAAAAGCGCCTGTGATTAAACTGCATATTCACATTTCATCTGCGTCTCTCTCCTTCCCAAATGCGGACATACACATCTATGCACACGTACAAAAAACTGATTATCTGCGCTTTTCTTCTCCTGGATTGACGCTGGAAACGCGGGATATGTGCGGTCGCAATTATGCGCGACTTTTTCCTCCCTTCGGAAATACGATAAAATAGCTAAAATCGGCTTCTGCGTATTGTAGGGGACGCGCAGCTGTCTTTCCTTATGAAGAAGGCAAAAGTAAGTCGGTCAGTCCGTACCTGTACATCGGCCCGCGGTCACCCTTTTGGTGTCATTTAAAGCAAAATGTGATATTTGCAATTTATTATTTACCTGTTGAATGACACCAAGCTATGCGGATTCAGAAGTGTAAATAACTTTTCACTGTGGTCCATTCAGATTGGCAGAAATGTGACTTTCAATAGGGCAGTTGTGTGATTAACAAATAACCTAATTATGAGGAAAGCTTCTTTGTAGCACCCATGTTAAAATTATTAAGACGTATATGTAATGCATATATCGTAAGATTCCACAGATTATAGAAAAAGTGGCACAGAAGATTTTTCACAGAATACAGATAAGTGACATTAATATTTCAATTTCCGCTACCAAATTTAACACTGTTAAATGAAGGCAACGAATAGTAAATAGGCTCGTTAAAGTGTAAAGTAGTCGGTCTCCGTGGGCGTTTGTCGGGTCGGTCTTTCTGTGTCTCGTGAGATAGCTGTGCTAGTGACAAACTGAAATACTTAATGCACAGAAAATAATTCCAACGGTAAAAACGCAGTGAATATTACTGACAATTGGTAGCAAGCAATTATCATTATCTTTCAACATCATCTTTGGCGTGTCAGTTTGAATCGATCCTGAATGATTTTCTGTCGATTACATAAAGAAATAACCTTGTTGTACAGTAGAAAAAAAAATCAATCTTAACTGTACACACATACAGTCATATACACGCTCCTTAAGGTGATGAATGAAATTTAGTTTTACCAAAATATTTCTCAAATATTAATTTCGTTAACATCATGACCAAAGATTTCCCAGAAAGTACAAAGTACAAAATGATAATTGTACTGAGTTGCACGTAAAAATAATGAATACTGTTTGAGGAGTACACAGACAATATCTCATTTTCTTATGCTGCTTGATGGAATGGCAGCTGTACCTCATCTGACACTTAGCGAAGGCTTCCATGGCATAACAGAATTATTCCTTTATCTATTTTCAAGCTACAAGTGTGGGGAATCTTTTTAAAACGATTGAAAATGCAGTCAGGATTTCCTCGGCACTGACTATACAGCCCAGGGATTTCCCCTTCATTTATCCGTTTCCTTCTCAGAGTTATTTAGTAACTGGCTCAGATTTCATATCAAAACAATGTCTTATCTATAGGGCTTCTGAACAGATTAGGCAAGAATGTAGATACTGATGAATGAAATCTTAATCAAAAGACAGAAATGTATTTTGATGCTTTATTTCAGTTATGATCACACACTCGCGTTCTGTCACAGAGTAATTTAAACACTGGCCACAATCCGCAGATACTGTAAGCTGTATTAGTTTGACATAATCGTCATTTCCAAGTTCAGGCTGGAATAAATCTGAATGAACGACAAACAAGTAAACGGTGCTACAGCGAATTTTTAGAGTAGTACTCTAAACATAAACAGAAAACAAACTGATACTACTCTTTCATTTTGAACACTGTCCTCCTCTGTTAGCAGGGATTTCGCCTGTTAATGACAGATTACTCATGCATGCACGCGATACTGCTGTCTTTGCTCCATCCGCTCCTTCGCGGCTCTTTGTGATCCATCCCTGTGATCAGTATTTGACGATGTTTTCACTTAACATTTTCTGAAGCTTCTTACACGATCCGATGTTCTCACCCAGCACTACATAGACACTCATAATAACGTGACTGTTTAATTATTTTCCAGTAATTTTATACTTGTGAGCGTGGGAACTTTGTGTTGTATTAGCTGTTACTGTTGAAATCCATACACCTAATCTTTTGTCTATAACCAAGCCTAGAGCTTAAACCAGGAAGCACAGGATGCCAGCTGATCACAATAGAAGACCTATTGAAATTTAAAGCATAATTAGCAGCAGATGGTTTTTCTGTTGAAGCCAAATTTCATTAATTAATTTATTTGTACGCATGTGGGACATTCCCTGCTTCTATATCAGGTTGTTCAATCAAGCCTTTTCTCACATTTTCCTTTGTATGACTACAAAGCTCATTTTAAGAGGACGAAACTTGCTTTACAGCTCACAGACTGAGGTTATTAATCACATGCGTATTACATATGGCATAAAGTAAGCAAAAGCGTGATCTCAACTCTGATATATATAACACTTCAGCTTCTGGGACCATCTGCATTGCAAGCTTTATTAAGCTCCCTGCTCTAGTTCCTGCGAGCCTGAATGTACCCAAAAGCAAATTAATAAAAATCTAGGTATATCAATTTATATTCAATTAGCTGGCTTCCTGCATAAAATGCTTACTAGTCCATCCCATTATGTGTTTTCGGAAAAGCCTCAAAGATCTTTATTTGGAAGATGGGTTAGTGCTGGTACAATAAATAAGATATATTACTACCTTTGTTAATGTGTGTCATTGGTTAGCTTAACATTTTTTTTGCGCGTTATAGGAGAAAAGAGGACCTGTTTAGCAAGCGTTTGGTGAGTCTATGGACTGTGTATGACTCAATAAATCACAACATTGTTTTCAAGACAGTTTGTAGTGTATACAGCATTCTCTGCATTACTGTACATGATCAAAGTATGCAGAGATATGTGATATTAGTTAATCGTTCTGTAAATGATATCTTCATATATAATTTAGCAAAACTACTTTTCGTCTGGGGCTGTAGTCAAAACAAGAAGCCGATGGCAGGAAGCTTTGCATAAAGAGCTTATCAGACAGGCACAAAGCTTGGACCATATGCCGGCACATAGCACTACTTTCTGTTTGCAAACACATGATCCTTTAGCACATCTGTAATGTGGGTTGAGTTCTGTAAATCTGGTTATCCTTTGGTGTCATCTTATCTGCACAGTAGACGATGCTTCTCATTTGTGAACTGAACAGCCGAGCCCTATCATGGAAATCAGACTTTGCTTTGCTCTGAATCTGTAATCTGCTGATTACACCTGGGAGGTTTGCACTAGGGGCTATAATTGGTACAAGTAGGGCAGAGTATCCTGTGTGGGCAGTATGTAGCAGAGTATCGTGCAAAGGTATCCAGTTTGGGCAAAGTAACCAACAGGGTGCAGTATGGCAGAGCATCGTGCCTGGACAGAGTATCTTGCCTGGACAGAGTATCTTGCCTGGACAGAGCATCGTGCCTGGACAGAGTATGGTGCCTGGACTGAGCAGACTAGGGCAGAGTATCCTACATGGTGTCTGCATGCAGCATTGACCTTCTGCCAAACTATTAGGTTTCTCTGAAGCTACATATGCTGCTGAAAGTGGAAGGGGCTCTTTTCTGACATGCATTGATGGTGGTTGAGCTTATTGAAATATTAGCATTTTAACCAAATTGCACTTGCTGGACAAATGGCTGGATAGCATGGCTTTCGTGTTGTAGTTCATAGCAGAGTGTTAGCAAAATTAACTCATTCCTGGTACATTTTTCCAGTTCTATGCTTTGCATCCGGTCTATAACCAATAATCCAGCAGGAATCACTCATTTATAGCTTTAAAAGCTGATGAGACCCAAGATCTTTTGTTATGTGTAACGTAAATTTGACGTAACCCAGTTTCATTTGGCTCTGCACACTGGTCTGCTGTCCATTCTTTCACTCATGGCTGTTGACTCATGAATACATGGGCAGGGTTTAAGCCGCACTCAAACAGCCCCGTAGGTGTGATGCACGTCGCATGAGTTGTCTTCAGCTTGCTATGGTTTGTGGTCTCATTGCTACAAACGTGTATAAGAGCAAATCTACCCCCCTAATGGTCCCATAAGCCTGCATCAGGGTGGCACCACACCATGAAACACTGCACGTAGCTATGAATGGACGTAGCGAGCAGTGCCTCTAATGGGCAGAGTTATGAACAGACCGAGAAAACCATAAACACTGTCAGTCTTGTTATGGTAAAATGCTAATGCTGTTTAAGCTCAGGTATAGCTGAAGCTTAAGATCTGTAAATTATGTTAATTATGAACTACTTCAGCAGCCCTTTCGTTACTCAGGATTCACCTGAACAGCTCTGTTCAATCATTTGGAAAATTTCTCTTCATCTACTTTCTCTTCATCTACCATAATTGTGACTTTATTCCTGCATGTGAGGATTTAAGGCTGGGACGAGAGTACAGATATGAAGAGTGAGCCTCACCATTTACACTGTTGAGTTACTATGACACTTGTGATATCTAATGCTGTGGTGACAGAGCTCCTCTGACTAAATAAGTATATTTTTTCCAGATATGTCCTTGGATCAAATCAACAAGCAGAAAATAAGTGCTGTTCTACATGTTCTTTTGTTTTTCAGATTTGGATAGTCACTTTTGTGCATTTATTGTTCTCCAGTTCATGTTTTGCTCCATCCAGTGAAATCAGACATATCATTACAGATGATGACAAAATAATCTCTCTGTTGGTAAGACCATTCCCCCCCCCCCCCCAGTGGGATTAACAATATGCAATTATTTAATGTTTATTTTTTTGAATGGATGTTGCTTTGGCTATATTAAGGATGTTAATTTTCTGAGTTAAATAGAAACCTCTTCCTCGCAGAAGCAGAATATTCCCAGAGATTACAGGATGGCTGTCTGTTTCATCCCCAAGGAATTGGTAGGCTTCTCTTCTGACCCGTAAACATGAATGCTAACTCAGCTTTGTGTATTTGCCCTAATGGCTATGAGGTGACAGATCTTTAAAGAAACTTGGCTTTTTAGGTGACGTGACACTGTCCTAACCCTCAGTCCCTCTTTCCCATCTGACCTCGCTAGAGCCACATGTGTTGGGTTCAGCTCAATATGTATCACTTGGAGGGAAGTTTAAAAGTTCTGCAGGACAAGTTTGGGGACATTTCGTCCAACAGGGACAATCTCAGCATTGTTATCCGAAGGCTACAAGACATGCGGGTTAAAATTGAATACCTGGTAAGTCACGATTATTTTATTAGCTGTCTTGTTTTTACTCATCAGAATCATTCTATCCAAAGACGCATTAATTAATGAAGCATTTATAATTAACTTCAGAACTATTGGCACCCTTCATGAAAATGAGCTAAAATTTATATATAAAATGCTTAAACAAATAGGCAAGCATCACTCCTTTGGCTCCCTAAATTTCAGTATATTTCTCCCATGGCAAGAATGACAGCAATCATTCCAACAACTCATTGAGATTCTAAGACTTTCTCTTTTGAACTGCCCTCTTCATTTGAGATCAGACATTCATTTGGATTCATGTCTGGAGACTGAGAGGGCTTTTGAGTTTGTGTTGCTGCAACCATTTCTGTGCCGATTTTGATGTGTCCTTCGGGTCATTGTCTTGTTGGAAGACCCAACCACGGCACAGTGTCAGCCTTCTGGCAGAGGCAACCAGATTCTGGGATAAAAAGTTTTGGTATTTAATGGGATTGATTATGGCACTGACCATAACAAAAGCCCCTGGACCACTGGCTGCAAAACAGCCACGAAGCAGCACGAAGCCACCATAATATTTTACCATGGGTATGAGGTATGAGATATGCTGTCTCGCATCAACAACTGCCCTGAATAAAAGTGCACCGGCTACAATTTGGCAACATGGATACATTGTTTCTAACATCTTTGCATCGGTATAATCCAATTTATTGATGTTGAATAGTGAGTTAAATCATTTTGCTTTATTAATTTTGTATTATTTATTTAGCTCACAGCTGGTGTTACTAATGTTTTCAGGGGTTATTATGCTTCCAGACCACAGGAGGACATGTCTTCTATCGCAAACCTGCCTGCGTTACTAAGCTGCTCGCAAATGCCAGCTCTTTTGTGTTCGTGAACGTAACATACAGATCTTGGCTCATCAAACTCATAGGGGGATAAATGTGAGCCATCGGTATGTTTAAATGTTGCAGCATGTTTGGCAATAAGCCGGATGGAAGTTTATTTTGTCAGATAAAATTAATTAAAAAGAAAACTGTGTTATAACTTGTTTAAAATTGTCTATTAATAATTTACAAAGTGTTACAACCTAATTAATAACCAGATTATAAACCATTCATAAACCATGTATATGGGTAACCTAATTGAAAATTGGCACCCTAAACTCAAAGTGCATGCTTTCATCTATGGTTCTCCACTGCAGTCAGTAGCCAATTGTCTGCAAGTCTCTCAGCCAAGTCTAGCATGAGTTTGAGGTATATGCGACGATGCATTGAGGTATATGCGACGATGCATTGAGGTATGTGTGACGATGCATTGAGGTATGTGTGACGATGCATTGAGGTATGTGTGACGATGCATTGAGGTATATGTGACGATGCATTGAGGTATGTGTGACGATGCATTGAGGTATATGCGACGATGCATTGCGGTATGTGTGACGATGCATTGAGGTATGTGCGACGGTGCATTGTATTGTTGAATCGCACTGCATTGCAACAGGTGTGAATTGTATCATCTCAATAGTAATTGCTTCATATATTTCTTTAATATATTGGATCGTTGGCACTGCATCACGATGTGTATCACATCGCCTCAGTGATGAAGATGCACATCCCTAGAATTAGGTGCTGCTCTTTCTATGCAGTTTGCTTATTTTTCCAAACATAATGATGGTGTGCATGGCCAAAAAGCTAAATTTTTTGCCTCACACGATTCCAGCTCTAACTTCCATGTTGCTTGGCAAAGTTCAGATTTGTGGGATTTGTGAATTAGTGAATTTGTGAATTAGTCATGAAAGGGCTCTTTTTCTGGAACTCGTCAAAAAAGCTTCTGGTCATGGAGGTGGAGTCTCACTGTTGATCTTAATATGGTTAAATGAATTCACCATAGATTCAGCCAAACTTTGCGGTTGTTAACTATGATCTTTGGGCTCCTCCTTGCCTTCTACTCACTGTGCGGGGGCTGGCAATATGTGGTTCCATGCTCTTCAAACATATTTCCTGTGACCTAATGTTAACTAAATGGCATCCTTTTTCTAAAACCATTTGTCCGATTCTGGGTCACAGGAGTCTGGAGCCTGTCCTGGAGACTACTGGCTCAAGGCAGGGAACAACCCAGGATAGTGCACCAACCCATCACAGGGCACAAGGCAGGGAACAACCCAGTATAGGGCACCAACCCATCACAGGGCAGACTCACACATATACCCGACGGCCAATTTCATAGCTCCAGTTAACCTCAGCATGTTCTTAGACTATGGGGGGAAACCGTATTACTCGGAGTAATCCCCACAAAGACATGGGAAGAACATGCAAATTTCACACACATGAAACCAAGCTGGACACTCAAACTCTGGTCCTAGAGATATAAAACAACAACAGCTTTTATTCTCATTGGAGTTGAGAGCTGTTTGGGTTGACCAGTATAAAAAAAAGGATTTGACCTGCGTTACCTCATATTTATACCCCAGTGAAACACAAAATGGTCATAGACAGCAATAAAGATCCCAGAGACTAAAAGTAATATCAAGACACATTTTTTTTCCCCAAAGATATAAATTTCTTTGGTTTTGTTTTTAATTTTACCATGTTTAATGAATTAATTATTTTTTCAGTATTAACCATTTCAAAGATAAAACAATTTGCAAGAATTATTTATTAAATGAATAGTTAGCAATTTCTTTTGAGGAAAATTGGAGTCATTGTATATATTATACATATTATGTTAATGTTATTACAATTTTTATTAAGGGGTGCCAATATTTCTGGAGCTGACTACATTATTTCTGCTTTTGGCCAACAGGAGTCAATGATGCAAGACTTCGCCTGCCATTACAGAGAAGAATCCTGGGTAGCAGAGCATTATTTCGACTTTCTACATGACTTATTAAACTCTAACACTTATGAAATTAAATCTGAAGACTGTGAATCCCCCCCCTGTCCCCCGCCAACCCCTCCCACCACTCCAACAGGTGAATATTTACATAGTTTCTTTTTAATTAAGCAGACACTTTTATCCTAGTCAACATACTAAGGAGAGAGCAGAATCAGCCAGTCCCTGGGGCCTTTGGGGGCTTCGGGCCCCTGCTCAGGGGCCCAACGGTGGAATCATTCTGCTCTTCCTGGGTTTCAGCTGGTGCAGCATCATTACCCTGAGCTATACACCTTCCCCATATGAATGTGTCGTAGTCACACCAGAATAATAGCTCTCGCTTACAACTGAAGAAAACAGATCAGATTTGGCCAATATTAGGGTTCAGGGCAGTATTTAGATCCTGAACAGTGTCAGTATAACTCGGCAAAAGCTCTGGTTTGACTTCATCATTCATATGTAATTTCTGTATGTGAATATTCTGTCTACAGGATCTCCTGACCAGGCTCCAAATAAGATCAGCTGTAATGTGTCAACAACAGACTGCGATAAGCGTAAGGACATTCCGGCTTTTAAGCGTGTTCAGTTTTGTACGTCATTCAAGCATCATGAAAGATGGCCTGTTGGTAGCCAGGTCTGATTAAAAGAAAAGTCTTGATGAAGATGTTATGGTATGATGCAAAGTAGAGAACGATCTTTTACACAGCGGGTGAAATTCAGCTTTTTAAACGGTATGTGCTGGAATACAGAAAAAAGGTTGCATTTTGTTTTTTTTTAAGTATTTACTGAATGTTATGTGTTAACATTGTTCCCTGTTTACTCACAGAAGCACAGGCTCAGCATATATCAGAAGTGGTTGGGAAAAGTCTCCTAATCTTACTACTAATTCCTACAGCTGCTCTCATATTTTTCATTTATTGGAAGGTAGGACATTTTTAAAAGAAAATAAGTTGTTTAAAAAAAAAAAAATTCTGCAGAGTCCAGAGAATTTCACACCAGCTCCTGTATATTTCCCTGTGGGTTAAGCAGGCTCTGCTTCTTTTGGTTTAGCAGATCAAACGCAGAAAAGAGGACCTTCCAAAGAGGCCTGCTAAGCATGAGAAGCTGTGTGATACCATCCTACACACAGCTACGCCACCTTTAGACCAAGGATGCTAGACTGCAATACAAGTAACCATCATCTCTTATCTCCATCTGATTCAAATCTGCAAAATTCATATCAGTTGAAAAATGAATATGTAAATAAAATAAAATTACATTTTTGATGTAACTAAAATGTAATTTATAGATCTTAAGAATTATGTAGCAATTGCTCAGTTAATTCTTTTATTTATACATATAAGGAAGATGTTTGTCAAACATGCTAAATGACTGCATGACTAATTGTAGTTAAATCTGATTTTTATTAATGTAGAAGTCTTAAGAACAACATCAAACTTATTCAGCTCTTTTTATAATAGGTAAGAAACATTCAGTCTTTCATGCTTAACACAGTTCAACAATTTCACATGGCAGGAATCATTGCTTTCTTGTCACTCTGTGTACTCTGACTACTGCTGATGTGGTATCTTTTTTCATTCAGTACGGATAATAAGATAATCATCTCCATAGTTTCAAATAATAATTCTAAACAATTAAAAAGCAACTGTTTCTTTCTGTCTTTGATTCTCAGGTGGCTGCAGTAAAAATTGTATCTCTGCCATAAAGGACTCACTTTGCCGCCTTACGCAAGAGGGCACATTCAAGGCAGCGCATCTACATCTGATCTCAGGACAGATACTGACACTAAAAAGGAGCTGTTTGTCGACACGGAAACCCCAGAAAGCTGGAGAGAGGCCGCATCTACCTTTAACTCCAGCAAGGAAAGGCCAGAATGTGCTAAGAAGATCTGGGACAGATTTTTAAAAGGGAACAATTAATGAACTCACATCAAAAGTCAGGATGTAATTGTGATGTCACAATGGAGAGATGCTATGCTGGTGGCTGTCACCATTGTCAGCCGTCAGTGTTTTGGTGCATGCTGGCTGAATGCGTAGGGCGTTTTTCATTGAACACAGTGGTCCAAAATGTTCCTTTCTGTTGCTATCTGAAATATATCATTTATTCCTCTGAGCCCCCAACAATCAGAACAGACCATATAGAATGTTCTCAGCTGTCGCAAAATAATGTACTTCTTGATAAATCTTTCTATTATAGTTATTATAGAAGGTTTCTCGTGTAATTTTGTATTATAGATACCTTTATAATGCATTATAAAGAATTATAAACACAACTATAACTGATTATGAAAAGGCATAACGTTATAGACATATTTGTCATGCATTATTAATGCTCTATGAAGCTGTCACCTATAATGCACTATAGATGCATAAGCCATTATAATGGATTATGAAGGTATCTACACTATACATTATACATGAGTGCTTTAAGTACTGTAAATTTCTTTCTGACCACAGTCTGGAGGGGCTTTCTGTGGTATATGAGCACAGGCTTCCACTGTACTGGGGGTTTCTTTTCATACATACAGTGTGGTTTGTTCAGAATCAAATGTTGTTGAAAATTGTCCCTCAGATGATGTCTCTGCTCAGTGCTGACCAATAGCACAGAATTTATATTTATTTAGATTAAAGATATGTATATGACAGTAAAGTGCAGTATTATACTAATATGACTTACATTACACCAGCTTTTCACACATGTTGGCACTACAGCAAACAGTGACACAGCAAGCTTGCGACTTTGTAAGTCTGCACTGCAGTGTCATCAGCATCTCCCAGCCTTAATGGCTGAAAAGGACCTGTACTCAAAAGATACACGGAAGCTTCCAGAATTGCAGCGTTACATTATTTTCAGAGCATGACCAGCATGCCTCCTTCTACGCTTCCCACCAGCAACATTTGAGTGCACTGCAGGACTATTTTAAAGGAGATACAGGCATATTAAACACCGCAAAGCCTACATGCCGAGCTGGCCTGGAGCGAGCAGGGCGATGTCCTCATGGCAATGCCGTCGGCCGAGATAATGCCAGCCTGGAGCGAGCAGGGCGATGTCCTTTATGGCAGTGCCGTCGGCACAGCTAATGCCAGCCTGGAGCGAGCAGGGCGATGTCCTCATGGCAATGCCGTCGGCAGAGATAATGCCAGCCTGGACCGAGCAGGGCAATGTCCTCATGGCAATGCCGTTGGCAGAGCTAATGCCAGCCTGGAGCGAGCAGGGCGCTGTCCTCATGGCAATGCCATCGGCAGAGCTAATGCCAACCTGGACCAAGTAGGACGATGTCCTCATGGCAATGCCGTCAGCAGAACTAATGCCAGCCTGGACCGAGCAGAGCGATGTCCTCATGGCAATGCCGTCGGCAGAGCTAATGCCAGCCTGGAGCGAGCAGGGCGCTGTCCTCATGGCAATGCCATCGGCAGAGCTAATGCCATCCTGGACCGAGCAGGGCAATGTCCTCATGGCAATGCCGTTGGCAGAGCTAATGCCAGCCTGGAGCGAGCAGGGCGCT
>JABJVP010000061.1:31539134-31560090 GCA_026770825.1 Brienomyrus longianalis | reverse complement strand
GTTTTAGCGTGTAAGGTGTGTGCTGTAATCTGAGACGTGTGATCAGCACATTGTTTTAGCGTGTAAGGTGTGTGCTGCAACGTGAGACGTGTGATCAGCACATTGCTTTAGCGTGTAAGGTGTGTGCTGTAATCTGAGACGTGTGATCAGCTCATTGCTTTAGCGTGTAAGGTGTGTGCTGCAACGTGAGACGTGTGATCAGCACATTGCTTTAGCGTGTAAGGTGTGTGCTGCAACGTGAGACGTGTGATCAGCACATTGCTTTAGCGTGTAAGGTGTGTGCTGCAACGTGAGACGTGACCTCCCTCCACAAAAGCATGTTGGTCTGTGTGGGCTTTGCACTGTCAAGATGAATGAAGAGAAGGAGCAGCCTGGGAAGCAGAGAAAAGACAGTCAGAGAGAAAAGAATAAAGCAGAGAGTAAGACAGAGTAGTAAAGCAGAGAATATTGCACATAGTAAAGTGGAAAGTAGGGCAGCTGTGTACACTGTGTGTGTATATATACACTGTACGTGCACACACACACAGACACACACATAGACATCCAATTGAGTATCATCCGGTCATATTTATGTCCAAGGTCATAAGCCATTCATAGATAGACTGGGTTCCATAAAACCCTTAATAAAATCTCACTGCTGGATTGAGAGACAACCAAAGGAGACGCAGTGGACATTAGCATTTACCACGTGTGCAGCTACAGAAACCCAAACAATCCAAGTGCACTGCCACTATACGGGCGTAATTAAATATGTGTGATATTGCTTCTTATATTCTACTGTATATTTGACCTCTCCCCTATAAGGACTGAGATACATCCAGATTGACTTACGTTTTTACTTTTGGAACATAACTCAGACATGTTGATAGATACTTGTATATAAAATTACAAACAGATGTACAAAAACATGAATAAAGCATGTTTATCCAACTCCTGGTTTGTTTTACTATTGAAATGTCTCCTGAAAGAGCTATATTGAAATGTATAGCATAAGTAAACAAATCAGTGTCTTACCAAGTACAATTCTTGTGCAGTCATTAATGTAGATCACGTTAAACTGAAAAATGCTGCATCTACATAAAATGTTTCTGTAGTTGCGAATGTATATATCACTGTTTCTATATTGTGATGCGCAACGACAGATTAAATCCTGTATAAGGTCATTTTCCCCACTCCGTCTTCCTCTGCTGCTGGCAGGATTTTTGCTTTATCTTTCTTCTTGTCATGATGCTTATTTGAACAGAGATGCCTTCTGCCACAAGTAGTATTCAGAGCAAATGACCTGGAAGTTCACTAAAGCTATTCTGGAACATAACGCCTGTGGTTAGCAGCGCAGGCCTGTCAGATTCACTGACAGCTGCTTGTAGCTGATAAGATGAATGCGTCACCTGGATACCTGTGATTTCGTTTTCTTGGGCACTCAGTCATTTGATTGATTTATTTCCTATATTTACCTATTCAGAAGAGGAACAAACAGGCACAGGATGCATGGTTTCGAAGTTTATGTCTATAAATACTCACACCGGAAGCTGCACCCTTTGCAAACAGAGCAAGGCAACGTTCTTAGCTGAGCACTTTGGTTATCAGTCTCGGATGGATGGGAGGGTGACTGATGCTGAGAGCTAATGCCAATGCTGTTCATTCAGTTAGTCGCTGTTTTTCCCGTCCCTGCTGAATGTGTCCCAGTGAGACACCGAGTTTGTGTCAGCTACCCTCCTGCAGTTTTGCCTGTTGTTCCTGATTTTGCCGGAGCTTTCTCTCATTTTCTGTTTCCCTGATTTGTGATGTTTTGCAGGACCAGGCTTTGGGATTACGCGCAGGTATTTGTGGTGGATGGTCTTCTCTGTTCCTGCTTCCCCACCATTCCTTAGTGGTTGTGGACGTGCTCACATGGCGGCTGGATGGCTGCCATTTATGTCTGCTGATGCGGGGGCCTGATACGGGCCACATAAAACTCTGAAGCACAGAGACACCCCTAGAGCCACCACGCTTTCAATACCTTCCTCACCCGCCACCTTCCTAACAGCCTTCTGCCCTTAATGCCCCTGCTGTATCATTCGGCCTCAATTCTGTCGATGATCGGGCACGTCACCCTATCTGCTGGCCCCTGCAGCGTCATTTGGGTGTGGGGGGGGGGGGGGCCCACAGAGGTGGCTGACGTGGACGTGGCCTTTCTGAGGAGCTGAATCGCAGCCTTTCTGAGAAGAAGCCCACGGTAACAAAAGGCATTATCTGCCTGAATGTGCAATGTCCGTGCTGTGGTGGGAACCGGGACGTCAGCTCTTGTGGTTTAAAGTTACTAATAGCTTCCACCAATGGAGTCTTGTTCAGCGTCATGCTCCTGCCCTTGTGGGGTAGGGGGGGGGGGAATGGGCCCCCAGCTGTGGAGCGGAGCCTCAATGTGGCGGCCATCCCACGGGACGTAACCAAAGGCAGCGCGCCCACTTAGCTGTGCTCTAATACTCCTGTGAAAAGCCGCTAACACCATCTTCCCATGTCGATTCTCCCGGCCCAGCACTGGGATGGAAGACGGTGAGGGACGGCCCTGCAGGGCAGCTCCCCCGGGCCCAGACCCTGTGTTTGGCGACGCAACTGCCCCTGGGACCAGGATGCACTGGGAGGGGTTTCTGCTTACATTGCCTCCCGGTCTCTGATCCCTCTGAAGGTTTCACCTCCCTCTTTGCATGGGGCCTCTGCGATTTGGCTCCCCTATTGGGCACAAACAGTTACTACACTAAATCTTAGTTGCGATTTTTTCATTTGTGCCAATGCAGTGATATGATGTTAAACAGTTTCCTCCAGGATAATAAAAGTATACAAATTAAGTAATTTAAGATGTTAATACGAGCTAAAGAGGGTCAGGGCAAACTCTACAGGGGGATAAATTATGAGCAGCTTCACTGAGTCGTGAAAAGTTACGGAGGACAAATGAGCAAAAACACACCCAAGTTAAAAGGTGTCCCTCAGCTGTTCTGACTACCAGGTTACACTGGCAAGTCAAATCACTGGATAATATGAAATTAAATATGAAAGACCTTTTCACTGTGTTTATTTGGTTACTTCAGTACGAGCTAAAATTCAAGTAAAAAAATTCATTGTAAACTCTGGAAAATAATACTCGTACTCTGGAGTACATTTATATATGCCGTCGTGCAGATGAATTCATCATATTATTTTGCCTAAGGGTAGGACTTGACAATTCATAGAACACTAATTGCCCTAATGTACATTAACTTCGTCCAGTTTAAATAACTTAAAATACCCAAGTGATATACAAATTCGAAAGAACCTACTTTTTATACTTTGTTACTTTACATCACTGCATGGAGATGAATGTACACTATCCAGCTACAGTCACCACTGATAATGTGATGATGATGACTGCTGAGAAATTGGTGGAAACACCGGCTGGTTCCTGAATTGGCACCTGGTTCCAAACTGGACTGATTCGCGAACCAGAACGAAATTAGTTCTTTGTTAGTGTAAACTCGCTAGCAGTGCGACACACTACTTCCATGAAGTCTAATTACTTTTTAATATACCAGTGCTCTAGCCTGTAATCGATGTCTTCTACCCGCTGAGCATCTTATTGGATGTTGGAAAGATGTCCTTTGAGGAGTCAAAGTTTTTACGGTGTCTTCTGAACATTCAATATTGGGTCCTACACAAACTCACCAGTTTACTTTCTTTTTTTTATCGCTGCTGGTGATTTCACACTTGGCTTAGCAGCTTAGTTGGATATATATCATCATAGACCAATGAAATTCCACTTTACTTTGATGGTGAACTGTCACAAGCAGAAAGAGCAGTATGTCTGTCACGGCTACATAATTATCACATTAGTGTTCATCATTTGAGGAAAAAGACAACAGCTAAATCACAGCTTTGAATTTTTTTCCAATAAAACGCAACACTACAATGAGAATGTTGAACTGTTAAAAAATTCTAACATTTGATCCATAATCTACAATAATGACGTAATGGCCGCTAGGTACCCTAATGATTACTATTCACCAGATTTCTGCTAGACCTTTTGAGTAGGTCTGATTATTAACCTTCATTATGAAGTTTAAGAGTATAGGAATCCGTGGGGACACGTACCCCCCAATGAAGTGACCTTTATTATATTTGTTATGCCAAGATCACAGGGAAAATATCTTGTGATCTCTAGAACTGGAAAATGGATGTTGTTGTCCTTTTTATCACCTGCCATCTGTATATCTCACCATGATTCTGGGGGAATGTTATCTTGTGCTACTGTTTACCTGAGTATAGTAAAGCAATGAAGAATATAAATAATAATAATAATAATAAATAATAATAATGACGATGATGATGATTATCTAGTATCTGCTGCTTATCTGGGATCAGGTCACAGGGGCAGCATTCTAAACTGGGATGCCCAGATCTCCCTCTCACCAGCCAGCTCCTCCAGCCCCACAGGGGATTCCTAAGGCGTTCCCAGGTCAGCCCAGAGATATAATATCTCCTGAGTGTCCTGGGTCTGCCCTGGGACATCTTCCCGGAAATGCCCAAAACACCTCCCCAGGGAGGCAACCAGGATGCATCCTAGACAGATGCCCAAACCACCTCAACTGGCTCCTTTACATGTGGAGCGGTGACTCTACTTTGAGCCCCTCTTGAATGTCTGAGCTCCTCCCCCTCTCTCTAAGGCTGAGCACAGACAGCCTGCGGAGGAAACTCATTTCTGCTGCTTGTATCTGCAATCTCATTCTTTCAGTCATTACCCAGAGGTCATAACCATAGATGAGGGTAAGAACGTACACTGACTGGTGAATAGATACCTTTGCCTTCCAGCTCAGCTCCCTTTTTACCATGACAGAATGGTACAGCGTCCTTATTACTGTCGAAGCTGCACCCATCTGTCTGACGATCTCCTGCTCTGTACTTCCTTCATTCGTGAACAAGACCCTGAGATACTTGAACTCCTCCACAGGAGGCAGAACCTAATCCTGCACCAGAAGAGGGCAATCCACCCTTTTTTGTAATAATAATAATAATAATAATAATAATAATAATAATAATAATAATAATAATAATATCATCGTTGTCATGCCCGGCTCGTCCGCTCCTCGTGAGTGCCACGCCCCCTGATTATCCACGTGTGCTTCCCTGATCTTGCCCAGCTGTGTCTGATTATTTTTGCCCAGTCTTGTCTATTTCAGTCCGTGTCTTGCCTTAGTTCTTTGTCCGTCATTGATGTTGGTTAATGTCAGTAAGTCTTGGTACTGTTGTTCCGTCCTGCCCTGCCCGTACCTTAATAAATCCCCAGTTTTTCCCCGTATTCCGCTTGCCCGCTTGCTTGCCTGTACGCTCACACGTTCACCCAGCAATCGTGACAATCGTCACTATATTATTATTGTTATTGCTGTTCTTGTTGTCTCATCGTGATTCTGGGGGAACATTATCTGATGCTATTGTGTATCTGAATATGGATGATATGACACAAAATCCAACTTTACATCACAGGAGTACAATAACCGGTTTTTGCTTCATAAGATAAAAACATGCACTGCATAACAGGGTAATGCAGAGCATTATATTCAGCACTGAAGTGGGACATCTATAAATCAA
This sequence comes from Brienomyrus longianalis, assembly GCA_026770825.1. Classification (NCBI taxonomy): domain Eukaryota; kingdom Metazoa; phylum Chordata; class Actinopteri; order Osteoglossiformes; family Mormyridae; genus Brienomyrus; species Brienomyrus longianalis. The sequence continues at coordinate 31,554,495 of JABJVP010000061.1, read as the reverse complement.
TGAATCTAGTCTAATAATCGTTACTAAAATAAATATCAAATTTGTACTATTTTCTTCTTTTACTACATTTACCACTTTTAATGTATATTTTTACCATTTTAGGAAAAACTGCCTCCTTATGGTTGTGAAAACATATTGTATATGAGAGGTTTTATCAGATGCACACAGCCTCTCCTGGACACCACAAAGCAGCGGAACAGACATCTCACAAACATGTAATCCATAATGACTCATCTAATGCAGGGTTGCAGTTCTGTTACAATTTAAATAATGGCAGAAAATAATACAGAAAGGATATTACAAAGGTTTTTAGTTTAAAATTGGAGATACTTTCCGTGGCTCACTTTTTTGAACATAGAATAATATGTTTGGTATCAGGATATGGAAGGTCCATTTGACATGATTATTTGGGTTCCTGTCCATGTAGAACAGTGTCAGGATATAGAAGGTCCATTTGACATGACTATTTGGGTTCCTGTCCATGTAGAACAGTGTCAGGATATGGAAGGTCCATTTGACATGATTATTTGGGTTCCTGTCCATGTACAACAGTGTCAGGATATGGAAGGTCCATTTGACATGATTATTTGCGTTCCTGTCCTCTCTCAACGGAATTTTTGTCTCCACATCAAATTCATGGCCGCAATTTACAGATCTTTTTGTATATTCGGTAGACAGAGGCAAGCGTGGTTTTAGATTTTTCACCATTCAAAGGGAAGTCATTTCTCAGTGAAAGAAACAGTATCAATTCTGCTAAAAGGTGTGGAGTGCCGAGTGCGCTGCCCCTGCATTTACTGTGAATAAATCCCTTGGTGCTTCATGATGACCCTTGCAATGATGATGAGCCCTAAAGTACATTCTCAGGGCTGCTTTCCCACAGCTGTGGCTGTAGTGTGCAGATATTTTTAGGCTCATATTGTGAGACATTTCTAAATATATAGTGCGTGTTGCATTCACAGGAAGTCCTTGGTTTGTTACAATTTTGCATGTCAGTGGATTTGTTTTACAAATATACACTATTGCTTAGTGTATCATTGTAGTAATGATCCGGTAAACCAAAAGTTTCCTGGTCATATATTTTGAAATACATAAAATTATAAAAATACTCATTGTTAATGCTGGCAATCATTTTTACTTAGAATAGGCAAGTGTTTTAAGGTAGAAAATAACCAAAAGCATTAAGTAAAAATCTTGTCTCTGTTAATCCTACATATCTGACAATACATATCTCTCACAATTAGGCGAGTTTATCGGTACATTAAATAATATTCAAAAATAGATACAGCAGCTTAAAGCTGAATTTACAGCACATTTCATCTGAATTTACAGCATCTGATAAACCTTGATTGCTTGAGTGGGACAGGAGCATAAGGGTCAGGCGATTTCAGCCCAAACATGCAAAAGGTGGCTGCTTTGGGCCAGATAAATTTCCATCTCAACGCAAGTTTAAACAGGATTGTGATCTGAATATCAGTGAAGTTGGCACATCAAGCTTCGACGTTATAAAAAATTAGGAACAATATTCATGACGTGGAATATTACGGACTCCATATTTGTTTATCATTACCTGATATTCACAAGTGCCATGATGTCCATGAAAAGTATATTTTCATATTTAAATACCAAATGTTTTACCCATACAAAATCTGAAGCATGCCTGGAAAAAGACCACATAAAGTTTCAAATCACTTTTATTTAAAATATTTATTACCCATAACCACTCATGATCCAAATAACACAGCATAATCGATTAAAAGACCCTAATCGTGCCCTTCAGTGAAGATTGCATATCAGTCTCTATCACCATCAAAATGTCAGGGAATCTCTGAAGCACGTTAAGCGATAACTCACAGGAACAAAGTCAGATTTCATAAATGCTGTTCTATTTATAGTACAGTAAACAGCTGGGAGTAGAAAAAACATTAAATATGGGAATTATAGTTTCATAAATGGCAGCCTAAAGGACCGACGGCGCAGTGTTTTCCCATTCTGATTTGACAAAATGATTATGAGCTGAAGGAGAAAGTTTATTGCTTTAGTGTCAAAAATTAACTTTGTCATACTGATAACTGAAAAAGCTCCTTTTCACAAGCTTTCACCTAAAACTTCTTTTAGGTGTCTTTGAAACTGCTGAAGTGCAGGATTACAGTTCTTAAGGAATCGAGAATAAAAAAAACTGCATGATGAAGTGGTGACACCAGACTGTAGTGAGATCCAGAACAACGCTGCAGTACTGAAATGTCTAAATATGACTGGTTGATGAGAGTCTTAGGGCGAGGTTGACAAAAATCACAGTTATACACACACGCACATTTTATATAAACCAGTACAAATTCCATTGCGTTTTGAGACTTTAAAGTAAACAAACATTGATAGGGGCATAAGATAAGCAGGAAGTCCACAGTGCTGGTACACTAGCAGCACAGCAGTCAGTACAGCCCATGGGCACAGGAAGTAAGGGGACGTCATGGTGACTGTACAGGAAGTGCACTGTCTGAATTAGTGTGCAGCTGTGGACAAGCTATTTTAGGTTCAGACCGACCGGCTCTGGATATGAGATAATTAGCTCCCTAAAGCGTGTGATATCAATACATTTACTCAGGGAAAAAAAAAACAACTCCAAAGAAATCCAGTGATTAACAACATATATTATATATCAGAAATTAAAATCATAAACTATAATACCATGACATTTTGAAATGAAAAAAATTTTCCTTAATGGAGCCGAGTTTCTGAAAAATTCCATCCATCCGTCGATCTATCCATCCATCTTCTAACTGCTTATTCTGATGAAGGTCTTTCCAAAAATTGTGCTTTTTTAATGTCATGCATCTTTACTAACCCTTTCTGCTCCTTCTGCCAATCAGACTAAATTTAAGCCTCGGACTGCTTTCATGAATCTTTCTGCTTCGAATTGGGCCAGCATGCATGAATGACTAGCGAATCCTCGGGCCTATCCATCAGCACGTATGCACTGTCTCGGAAAAGCAGGCTGCTGACAACCCAGGTTAATCTCCGCTTAATATTCGCTCGATCTCCTCAAGCCGTTTGAGGGCTGCCGCCCGCTTCTTCTCAATGTCCTTCATTTCCTTTGACGGCTTGCTCTTAGTCCTCTTCTCTGACTGGCTGCTCTCCAGATTCTTTGACTGCTCCCCAGTCTTGGTGCTGCTTTTGGCCATGGAGGATTTCCACGTATTCTTCTCGCTCACAGGCAGAGTGCTCTCATCCCCCGGTAAGGAAGCCCCACCTGTGGGGGGCGCCAGGCCGTGGCCCGCCGCGCTCATGGCTGCCATCTTGCCACGAACGATGTTCAGATGCCTGCGTACATACTCCTCGTGGGGAGCCAGCATCAGCGTCTCCTCCAGGCACTTCTCGGCCCGGAGCAGGTCTCTCTCCTCAAAGTAGACCACGCACAGGTTATGCTTGCCCTGCACATTGGTGGGGTCCATCTGCAGGATCTTCTCAAAGCACTCCCTGGCACCCCTGGTGTCCTTCTTGTGGTTCATCAGGATGTCACCCTTGAGGATGAGACCCTTCACGTGCTCTGGGTGATGGTGCAGGAGCTCGTCAAGCACAGGAAGAGCCTCCACCTCACGCCTCGCCTGCGAGTACAGCAATGCCAGGTTGAAGAGGGCGCTGCGGAAGCCAGCCTGCAGTGCAATGGCCTTCTTCATCCACTTCTCTGCCACCTCATTCTTGTTCTCATCCATTGCAAGCATGCCCAGGTTGAAGTAGCCATTAGCATCTTCTGGCTCCTCCTCAACGTAGCTGAGGAACCGTCGATTGGCCTCCGGTCTAAAGCGCGGCTCACCTACGAGTACGATGCGAGACACGTTGTTTTAAGAGAAGTGAAGGTTTGTTGTATGCTGTATGTGTATGTGGTAAAATGACAGAGGGTCTTGCAAAAACAGTGACAGGTACTACTCCGGATATATTAGGCAGACCCAAAACTAGCAGGATATTCAGCTGTGTGCTAGTGACTAAAATGGAGAAAGAGAATCATTTATTTATTTTACAAGCAGCTGCGGTACGAGGGCCAGACTAAGGCCAGAATCAGTATCTCACCAGACTCCTGCATCAGCAAAGCTGAATTGAAGAGGGCCAGCTTGTGTTTGGGGTTCAGCTCCAGAGCCTGGTTGAAGTTCTTCAGAGCCTCTGCAGGATCCTTCATCTCGATGTGGACAATGGCGAGGTTGTACCACAGGTCGGCGTTGGTCCCATCCAGCTCTAGGGCCCGCAGGTAGGCTTCGCGAGCCTCTGAAGGCTTATTCATCTTCAGGAGAAGCTCCCCTCTACAGCCAAAGCATTCAAAGACACTCATAAGGACACAGGAGATCCCATTCTCACAAGACAGAAGCATGGACTTTAAAACAGACCAACTGGTCTGAGAATTCCGCCACTGAAACATTAAAAAATGTATACTGTTTAATTTTGACCGGAAGAGACAACAACAGACACAATCAACCCTCTAAGAGCCAGAAAAAAAATCTTGTGATGAGATCTGTGACCATTTAGTACGAGTAAGTTTCAGTCCTTACTGATCATAAATGAAATACTCCCAAGCAAAAATGTTTAATACTGTCTGCTTATAACCTGCATGAAGGATGTTATGGACTTGATGACTGCAGCCCCTCTTTGAATGCTCAGGGAATCAGTGTCTACCTTCCCAAGTCTGGCTTTTTTCCAGGTGTTACATCGTATGCCTGGGAGCGGAATGCCGCCAGAGGAAAGCTCTCCATTGGGTACCTGCTTATGTAGGCCTGCTTGAAGTCCGGCCTCATGCTGATGGCCTGTCGGTACAGCTGGTCGGCCTCCTCCAGACGCGAGTCATTCACGCGGATCAGATTTGCCAGGTTGATGTACACGTTGAGGTGGTTGGGGGCTACTCTGGTAGCATACTTCTTCCCAGGAATGATCTGGGAAAAGAGACGTCAAGAACGAATTCCAGGCTGGCTTGAACCCAGGGTCCAGGGATTAAGTATCTTATGCTCTAGTGACTGAGCTGACCAGCCCGGTGTTCATCAGGACTGCATCGCCGTCCATTATACCTGCGGCATAAGGGACTTCGCTGTCAGATAAGCTTCCTCAGCCTCCCTGGTCCGGTTCAGGTTCTTGTAGGTTCTGCCCACGTTCATGTGAGCGCCGATGTCATCTGCCAGAGAGCGGGAGTGTGGTCAGATGTGTGGGAAGCAGGAAGCAAGCGTGCAGACCAGCAGCTGCACTACAGCACTTCACAAAGCACCCAAAGGAATACAAACTGTTTACCAAGGCACAAACCGAAGCATTTATTTAATTCCAACCCACATCATTCAAACGTTAGCTGCAGTGGAGTGTTTACAGTTGCGGATTTAAAAAGCAAAAGCGATAGTGTGGATTTCCAGGGAACGTTTTCCTAATCTGCCAAACATGTTGGTCTTCGCCCAGTGTGATCAAGCTGGGAAATTAGTCGCTTCTCCAAACACCCTCTGCAACACGTTGATAATGGGGTTTGTTCCCCAGGAAAAGGAAACACAGGAAAGGGCAGGCGGAGGCCATGATTCTCCACTCTGAGCTCACGAGGACTAAGCAAGGGCTTAAAACAGCCTTAGAATTCTCACCAGCGACATGCTACTGGCCATGACTCAAATGAATGTCCCTACAATTGACCAGAAAGTTGTCAGGATGCAGGTGATGCGACAAGCTGTGTAAGTTCCAGAAAAGCACTTCATGCTTAAGTCTTCAGAGGGCAAAAGCTAAACCGGTGACCCCAACAAACAAGCAAAAAAAGCCCCAAGTTAATGAAAATGCCATTAACTGTTAAGTGGTATCTTAATGAAATACCTCACAAATAAGACAGAGTTTTACTGTAATCAGTTCCATCAAACCACACATTATGGCAGTGAATTTAATCTCAGCATGTGAAATCTTTTAATGCAAGATAAATATCCAGACAAAGCAGCCCTGACTCCTACCTGGTTGAACTCTGGTGGCCTGCAGAAAATACTTCAGAGCTTTTTCATAGTGATTCTGATTCTCTAAAGCGTGACCAACGTTGTTCCAGAGCTTGGCATTGTTCTTATTCACCTAGGGGAAGTAATTTTCACAGTACATACAAAATACATCTGTTTAGTTGATGGATCAATTATGAGAACAAATTTCAGGCTAGAAGGTCACAGATGTCAAAATTCAAGCCTGGCTGAGTAGCAACAAAGTATCAATGAGAATATTTAAAAGTTGGTTTAGTTATAGGATTGAGAGTGACGCCAATGGGATTTGACAAATGGTGATAGGAGAAGCTGCTTTGAATCAGACAGCAGCTGGGAGATAGACTGACATTTTACATTCTGTCATTTGGCAGATGCTGAAAGTATCAAAACTGAGCAGTTCCTGGAGCACGTAGGGTCCAAAGCTTTATGTGGTACCATTTTCCACTGGGTCACACGCTGGTGGCTGACGCCGAGAGTCACAAAGCACCTCTCAAAAATGAAATCTTCCCCACTTGATCAACTTGAGCTACCCTGCAATATACTATTTTAGTAGTATGTTTTACTCCTTACTTTGAGAGCGGAGGTGAAGAGCGTGTACTCGGACTCCCAGTCCCAGTTCCGGTTAAACGTCTTCACAGAGTGGACAGTGAGGATGGCAGCCATGAAGAACCACGAGACCTTCTTCAGGTTCCTGCATAAGATGACAGAAAGCAGAGGCTGCTAACCATCATTTAGAACAGAAGCACAATCACACATTCAGGTAGAACATCAGCTTTGTGTGGCTGCACTCAACATCTTTCATCAGTCAGTAATCCAGATTCAGTAATCCAGCTGGACTTCCAGAAAACAATAACAAAAATACTTGCCAAGATATTACTTTTTAAAACACTCATTGTATAAGTATGACGAGCAGAGCATAAAACTAGCTTGTTACAAATAAACATCAGCAGCTTATCTAAATATTTTAAATCTTTCAAAGGCTGACAAAAGGGTGTCCTCACCTACTATGAGAAAGGATCTCGAATCCATGGGCCACTAAGATGCAGAAGCCCATGCTAGGGATGTAGAGAACCCGCTCAGCAACCACAAAGCCTACAGGGAAGAAGAGGTTCGAGGCAGGAATGAAAGGAAGGGCGATCCAAGCCAGGGCCTGGAGGAGACAGGAAGTGTTACTCAATCGGCCAAATTAACCAGTGCCATTACCAGTGCCGATTAATTCACCTTAAACTCTAAATTTAATTTCTGATGAATATCAAGATTTATCAAGTCTGAATAGCCAGAGACCAGAATTTCAATTAAAAAATACAAGCAGATATGCTGTGGGAATATAAAAAAAATAATAATTTGTATTAAAAAGTAATGTAATACTTCAAATGGTCTCTGCATTAGAAATAGACGAATAATAAAATAACAGAATGGCATTACTGCCTAATTTACTCAAGGCTTAAAAGAATCATTGACACCAGAAGACAGATGAAAGTCATCAATTTAATTTGAAACTCAGTGACTTGTCATAATTTCTCCATCCATCTTTTCAATCCCCTATTGAGTGCAGGACAAAGGACACCCTGGACGGCATGCCAGGTCATTACTGGGCACCATTCAGTATTCATTTCATTCAAATATCAACAAAAAAACAATAGCTGTTAAAGTAACACATATTAACTCTTCAGTCTTTCTCTGAAGCATAACTAAGGGGTTTTAAAATCTAAATTAAACCATAACCTCATGTTCAGTGCTGAAAACAAAACACAGCCCTAAGCAGCCCTGATCATTTCACATCAACACTGCACCACTTACCTACTTACACTGCCCTCTCTAAAGCAATATCATACTCTTACATGGACAACTGCACAAGAGTAACATATCAAAAAAATATTGGGGCCCAGTGCCAGGGGTTTGTTCTGTTGCCAGATATAACATTCTAATGAAACCAGTTCAAGAGCAGTTTACTTCACAGCATAGGCACAGTTTTGTTTATTTTCAGTCAGTTAATTATGATGCATCTGTTCCTCAAGGTTTTTGCTCACTGAAGAACAAGTTCATAAACCCCAGTTTGCAAAAAAAAGAAAGGACAGAATATTATGAACAAAGCACTCACTACACAAACAGAAAAGCTTCCCCTTCCAAACAGACTCAGAGGACATGCATGTTTCACTGGACAACATGAAGAAAGATAAGTGCAGCATGTCAAAGAGTAACACACAGATCACATTACATGGAGCAGAGCCAGCAACAATAAACAACAAAATTTTACTCTGACATTTTGCTGACTTGTGTGAAAATAAAAGATGTTCCATAATCCATCCGACTTTCTATAAAACAAAAAGGAAGCATTGAGTTGAGAGAGTGCAGGACCCACCATGACGACGATCTTGGAGGACCTGCTGGAAGAACGTAGGCTGTGGAAAGCCAGCAGACCAAGCAGCAAGTAGAAGGTTGCTGTGGCCAAATTGCGGACGTCCAACATGGATTCCACCAAGGGGATGGTGCCCATAGTCCAATCACAGCAGAGCTCAGAGGGGTGCAACAGTAGCCACGCATTCACAGGCAGGAGGTAATTAAATGTCAGCTGCCTTGTGGGTGACTGACTGACAGCTGCAGGGTTATCAAACCTACAAAAACGAACAAAAAAATTTTTAAATGTCACCTAAAGTGATTTCCTAGCCCGTTAGTGTTATTCTTCCTTCCGCAATACTAGCCCATTTGCGTTAGTGTTTCATTCGGCTATGATACAGAACACATACGATACAGAACTGTAGCTATTTTCCTGGGTCAACGTCATATTCAACATTAAAAGTAACACTTTTCAATTACAGTTTAATGGTCGCAGATAAAGGCAAGATCTCTTCAGAAATTCAGCAAGTGAGCTCTGTTTGAGTTCCAAAAAAGAACAAAGAAAGCTGAATCTTACCAGGTTTACTAGACTTACCTGTACACAAACAAAATCATTTCTATCGGCAATCTGATAACAATGAAATACCAGTTTGGTGACAGATTGTTTCAAACCTGGTAAACACTGGCAGCTGGGACTGGATGACCTGAACACGAATGATGACCAGGAGCAATGTGGTGATGATGAGAACGATGAGCTTCAGTAAGGTCTGCAGGACGGAGTACGGCAAGCTATCCTTCCCTCGCAGGAGCTGGAGAATGGCATCAGTCAGCATTGGCAGGGTGAACTGGAACAACATGGCAAACAAAATGGATGAGTCAGCTAGCTAGCAAAAGTGCCCTCAGAGGACATCAGAGAAACATAAAGTAGGCACCACTATCCAAGAAAATGTCAACAAAACAAGCAAGCATAAGAAAATGAACTGGAAGAGTAATTTGCAAGAGTTACACTTGAGGCAAGACTACTCAAGACAGCATTTCAATAAGGTTTTCTCCTTTGTTCCCGATTCATTCGTACTTGGAAAGTTGTGGATGCAGTCTGATTGAAATGCGGTCAAAGTTCTGCATGCTAAATTACCATATTTTCTCCAATGTGACATAGCACACAAATGTCAGCCAAGAGCATCGTATAATGATAATGGCAGCAATGAAAACACCCCAAATGATCTTTCTAGATACAAAAGTCAACCTCTGAAGAAACGTGGGCCACAGCTTGCGAGGAGAGGGCCCTGAGCAGTCGCTGAGGAGAAACTACAGCTGCTAAGAGTCTGTGGGGGCAGTGGGTTTGCGAAACACTATCGTGACACAAGCCATGAAGACAAACACAGTAGCTGTCAGGAGGTCTTCAGATAACGCTACTCTGCTCTCACCCCTTGAGCAACGAAGACCTCATAGATGCAGCAGATGCCGATGACAGTGATTCCCTGCTCTTTGCACAGTGTGGCTGCAGCCACCAAAAGCACCGTCACTGCAATGGGGGTCCAGACTGAAAGACAAAGAAACTCAAGTTACAGAATCGAGAAAGAAAGTCTGGAACAACTTCAAAGATGACAGAAAAAGTGAAAATATCACTTACACATAATTACCCACAAATCAAGAGCAGGGTTTGGTTATGGTTACCACTAATTACAGTTCCTTCCAGCTTTTCACATCTCTGATAAGTGCAGCTTTGGGGAAAATGTTAAACACGCACATTTACGTGTAAACCACTGTTCAGAAAAACAATGTAACACTCGAGGTGAAGCTTCTAGCCCTAGCAGAAGTGAGACCAATACATAATAATGACAACAGTGGCTACTATAGTTCAAAATAAACACAAACTGTCACTAAATCGCCTTTATGGAAAAAAAAATTATTGAACAGGATGGACCTGTAAGCACATACAGGAGTAAGGATGTTTCAGGTTTTACTTTGGTGACATTTTGGTCCCCAAATGTGATCTATGCAAACACACACACACACACGCACGCACACACGTGTTTGTATTCATACATTTGTGGGAACCATCCACAAACCATCCAACCTTGTTTTTATTGCTTTCACATATTTTTATGACTTTTCCCTTGTGGGGGACTGAAAAATAGCAGGTTTATATCATATTGTGAAGATATTTGATACCCACAATTAAATATATGCATAACACACACACAGACACACACACACAGACACACACACAGACATATGGCAGCTTTGACACACTAGCAGCCTATTGTTCATGGCGACCAATAAGGGCTTTCAGGAAGCACATTCAGTTACAGGGTGATAAATGTATTTGTGCTTGTTTTGAGCACAGGTTCAAACATAACGTATGTAATACAAAACAAGCCTGAAACATGGAGCAACTCACCAACAGAATGGTCTGGACCTTTGGATTTAGTGTAAGTTAAAAATGCTGCCAGGAGGAATATAGATGACAAGAGTTCAGCTCTGCCAACAACACCAGTGACCTTACAAAATGAAACCAAAAAATGGTCATTAGACTGAAATCCACAAAAAGCTGCAGCAAACAGTAAAAGCAGAGAACACAAGCAAAAACCAACAGCAAGACCCAGTGGCATAATCAAGGATTATTAAACTGTAAGACAAACCATCTCATAGGATCACTGTACCACTGTTACAGTGGGGAAAAAGCATAAGCAACTGCTGCCACCTACTGGTAAAATATACAATTAGAATAACTCCTACTCTGACATTTTTAAGAGCTTGCTGAAAAATAGTCTTAAACTATCCATGAAATAAACAAGGTGTAAAATGAAAGGTGCTAAAGGCTCCCCAGGGCTCACCGCCTCTGTGTGAATGGGGTGCACAGCAAAGAGCAGCGCTGCCACCAAGCTGCAGGAACGATGCAACAACAGCAGGTGGCTGATTTGCAGGAAGAGTACGCACACGACCATGTGCAGCAGCACATTGAGCAGGTGGTAGGAGGCGGCGTGCAGCTCGCTCAGGGCATAGTTCAGCCTGAAGGTCAGCACAGTCAGCGGCCGGTATGACTTGTGGCTCCGCTCCTAAACAGGGAAACGACCAGATCAGATCAGCGTCACTCTGGGCCAACATGGGAGCATGTCTCACTTAATAACAGGCATACACTAGGCAGCATTACTCAGGCCTGGTATGGGGGCACGTCTCACTGCATATTCCACTGCAATTGTCATGCACAGTGTCACTGTACATGTAACAATAAAATCTTTAATGTTGAAATAAAAAGCTACTCAATAGCAATGCTATGACAATGAGCCCAACTCCTCTAATATGGAGATGTTTGGAAGACACAGAGGAGACTGGCTGACCTCAGACATGGGCGTCCCCCAGAAGTCGTTGAGAAAGAGGTTTCGCAGCGGCGTGGATGGCCGCAGGTCCTTGTTATCCAGGATGGCCGAAACATCATCGAACACGAAGCCACAGGACAAACTGTTCCAGTAGCAGCCCAGAACCAGGGTAGCTATCAGACAGGTCTCCTTCCACATCACCGCAGCCATCATGGAGCAAAGGTTTCATCAACTGCTGGGATGCGGCACCATGATTCAGCCTGTCAGCGCTGGCAGAGGCCGATGCATAGTAAATGATTTCTTATTCTAATATTTTTATTTATTTATTGCTGTGTATTTGATAAATAAACTATCATTCGTTTCGATGTAATGAGCACGTGAGAGCGGGGCCGCTTTAAGAGAAGAGTTTTAATGTATTCGGATCGACACAGCTAATAAAAATCCCGGTTTAGAAGCAAAAGCTCATTTAGTGAGCAAACAATAAGAAATTACAATAAAATATAAGGAGACAGACCATGTAACAATACAAACAAAGTGCAGGAGTGACAATGTGGTGGTCTATGATAATTGCCACTTGTCACCTCTGCAATTTGTTATTGTTACATAGTTTGCCCCTGTAATAATGTATTTATTACTTTGACTACCTCGATGTTTAATTTTACATATAGTTAAGCTCTTTTATGTACTGTTTACATCTTTTATTCTATTTAGTGCATATTTGTATTGCATCGGCTTTGGAAGTCACTATCGTAATCTTGTTGTGTGCAACTCAATGACGATACCCCCCCCCCCCGGATTTGAAACATTTTGCACCTTCTGTTAACATATAAATATGAAAAGTAATGATACAGAGCTTCCCCGGACTGCACCGACGCCCTCTTAGCCCGGCTCACACACCGTCCGCAGGCGGCTCATCCTCACACTCGACAGCCAATTGCTTACACTTTATAAATGGCCGCTAAACTAATCGAACAGTTACTATCTCCTTACCGTTTGTCAGGTTAGAAGCCGAACCGGCGTAAAATACAATAGTGAACCATCACTGAGCAGACACGGACGCTCAATGGCAGGTACTAGCCCCTGGAAGCACTTCCCGGTGACGCCTGGGAGACCCCGCTCCGCAGATTCACTTCCGGGGCAGAGGTGTACCTCTTTAAAGGAGTCGGCACCGCAATAAAGTGGCGAGATAAGGCGAGTCCGCTTTGCCATATCATCAACATACCGGTACACATTGGTATTAAATAACATTACCCCAGGACTTCAGTGTAACATACAGCAGCTGTGACGGAGGATTTCACAGGATTTACAGTGCAAAAACAAAGGACGGTGCAAAAATCTGAGGCTGGACAGAGGGATTTATATTCATGCCCAACGTGTATAAACAATAAGTAAATTGTAATACAGCAGGAGCAGCAGCAAGTTATTTTGCAATCTGTTGTGTGTGTCCCCTGCTCAGTGCCCTCTGCTGTCGTCTTGGACAGGCTCCAGGTCTTTCGGTATTCATGTAACAAAGTGGCTGCAATATGGATGGATGGAAGGATTCAGTCATTTTACATTGGCTGCTACTTGTAGCAAATAAAATTAAGATGCTGCACTTTTAATTGCTGATTGACTTTCTATTGCCGACTTGTTTAAAAAATAGTTCCTGACTTGTATCAAAATGTAAGGTAATTTGACGAATAAACTGTGTTTTTAATATTGTTAAAGGATGAATTAAACGATTAATGACTGATGAAAAGTTGATCGTAGTAACAAATGGAGTCAATTTTCACCATTTAGACAAATATTAACACTAGATGGCAGTATGCTTACATTAGGCAGATTACTACAAATGCATCTATACTGGTGATAGAAGAACATTGGTTCATCTTCGTCATGACTGTTTTATTATCCAGATTAAACTGGGGGGGGGATTCACTATTATTATTATTACTATTATTATCTTGCTGTTTGAAATGCCTTGGTTTTCGTAAAGATGATGTAATGTATCTCTCCCACAAAAACAACCCTAAACTATGTTACTGCTTACTTCACACTTGACTGTGGGAGCCACACATGCAGACCTCATGTGATCAGTCTTTACAAATACACAGTAGTTGTCCATAGGGTGGGTGATGTTACTATCTCTTGTGAAAGAGAAGCCCAGAAGAATTTAGGAGTAAAACTATTGAAGGCAGAAATGTAACAAGACTGGAAAAGCCACTATGCTTCCCTTAAGTAATTTAGTTAAAAGATACCACCTACATAATTTGTAAAACATCAATATTCTTCAACTGGCGAGAACTGATACATAAATTATAGATACATTTAAAATGTTATAAAAGATTCACTGTGTCATTCACTGACTTGGTTCTATAAGCAAACTGCAAGGGATCGACAAAGGCTTCAGTCGCATTCTTGTGGTATTTCAGGACACATGACAAATGCATACATGACACATCACAAAACAGCACCTATCTCCATCAAGTCAGTTTTCAAGAGCTACATTCTCACCCTCTTTGGTCAGGTAACCAACAATCCTTGGAGATCACAGCCACATGAATGTAACTGTAAATGTTTCTTTGCTAAAGAAATGGAGAGAAATATTAGCCTCTTATATTATGGTCCACATTTTCAGTGTCTTACAAAAAATTCATAGTTCGTCATTTTTATACCTAAAATCTTTAGAACTCAAATCAAAGTGTTTGCATGTTAATATATGGTACTCGATGGCTGCAGCAAGATTTGATATTTTTATCATGAGACAAAGTTTGTATGTTCACTCTCTCTTACAGATGCTTGCTGGAAGAATCTGCCTTTTGATTCACAGTAATCTGGTAGTGTATTATTCCCCATCAACCATTTTTATTGTCATGATTTACATTTTGGGGGCCAGGCAATTGGATCAGCGAGGCAGCAGAGACAGCAAAACCTACTCAGAAAGCATTGATGAAACATGAAGCTGTCTGCAGATTTGAATTCACTAGCCACAGGGAGGCAGCTGTGCCTCAAATCAATTTGTGGGTAACGCATATCAAGTAGCATTTTACAGCAGGTAGGTAAACGTATGGAAATTCAATCCTGCTCTTCCTATCCCCAAGAGAAACAATCAGGCAATAAAATGTTTCTCCACCCCTTCCCTGCACACACACACACACACACACACACACACACACACATTCATATTCTCTTTTATAAGCTTAGAATCCAAGAACTAAGTATAGTAGTAGAGTAGATCTAATTGTATAGCAGAGCCACTGTGCCCATGGAAAATGAGTGAGCATGAAATGACCCTTTTATAACACCATGGACAGAAAGTATAGGTTTGGCAATGCCAAAACAACCCACTCAATGCTATGTCCTTCTCGGTGCATGTCGGGGCTTCCTCCGTCTATCCATGAGAAAGTGCCATGGGGAGATGCCACTTTAACGCAACTAAAAGGTAAAGCTGCTCAGTGGCTGTTATAAAATGTTGGGAGCGGCATGGCGGCGCGGCGGTCAGCGCTCTTATAAGTTGTTGGGAGCGGCATGGCGGCGCGGCGGTCAGCGCTCTTATAAGCTGTTGGGCGTGGCATGGCGGCGCGGCCGTCAGCGCTGTTATTAAGCTGTTGGGTGCGGCATGGCGGCGCGGCGGTCAGCGCTGTTATTAAGCTGTTGGGCGCGGCGGTCAGCGCTGTTATTAAGCTGTTGGGCGCGGCATGGCTGCACGGCGGTCAGCGCTGTTATAAGCTGTTGGGCGCGGCGGTCAGCGCTGTT
>JABJVP010000061.1:31524458-31537505 GCA_026770825.1 Brienomyrus longianalis | reverse complement strand
GCAGTGTGAATACGGGTGTGGCTATTAGGATCAGCAGTGTGAATACGGGTGTGGCTATTAGGATCAGCAGTGTGAATACGGGTGTGGCTATTAGGATCAGCAGTGTGAATGGGGGTGTGGCTATTAGGATCAGCAGTGTGAAATGGGGTGTGGCTATTAGGATCAGCAGTGTGAATGGGGGTGTGGCTGTCAGGACCACCAGTGTGAATACGGGTGTGGTGCTCAGGATGAGCACTGCAAAAATGGGTTTTTGCTCAGGATTGGCAGTGTCAGTGGGGGTGTGGCTTAGGATCATCAGTGTGAGTGGAAGTGTGGCAATCAGGTTCGGCGTTATGAATGAGGGTGCGGCTGTCAGTATAGTGAGGTGCAGCAGCGTCATTGGGGGTGAGGCCCCTCACCTCTGAGCGGTGCAGAGTCCTACAAAGGTTCTGTAGGTTGTACTGCCCACCTACAGCCTCAGGCAGCAGCAAGAAGCGCTTCTGGGGCTGAGGGGTCTCCTCGGACAGCAGCAGCTCTTTCCAGAGGCCCCTCTGCCTGCAAACATCCCTCAAAGTGTCCTCCTGAAATGGACGGGTCTGTTTGCTCACCTGGAAACAGCACCCGTAATATCATTTTGCATCATGCTGGAATGTATCCACATGGTTCTTTTTGAAAATAAACCATTCCCCCTTTCTAACCCTCTAAACTGGTTAAACACAGTTTAATCTGGACTGTCCCCACCCCCACAACTAAGGCTTACCTGAGTAAAGTAAGGTGAAGTTTAACAATAACTGGGTCTTTGTGATTATTCATTATTGTGCTTTTTTTCCATACATGTATGTAAACAGGGTTGCACAGCATGCACTGCTGATCAATTTAGCAGCTCCATGAATTTATGCTTTTGGAGAAGCTAAGCTCCAATGCTAAGATCTCATTCCATGCCCTGAACCTCAACAGGTAGGGAAGGCTACCTTTGAAGAGAACATTTGGTTCAGTAAGTCTTCCTCTGCCAGCCTCTGCCTTTCATCATCTGTTAAACAAGCAAAAGATTTCAAAATACAGCAGTATGCCATATTCACATAATACCACCCAAGCCTAGACTAATAACTTTTTAATTTCATAAAAGTTTACACGTTTCACGACACATCCTGCATTTGTGTTTGTTGCAATACATCTACCCTTTGCTCTTCCGATGGATTTCATTGCTGTAAGCAGCACCGACCGTGACCGTATGCATCGGCATCCAAATGTAGTATGAACATATGCTGCCGCGTGAACCACCATCCACAGCCCAAAAGCATATGCACAAAAGTGAAGTGTGACCTGGCCTTTGACATTTTTAATAAAACAATCTAATCTTAACAGCTATGCTGTCTAAAATTCATCCAAACAGCATGCAGCACAGATCCTGAAAAAAAAAAAGTTTAATTTTCTGTGTAGGTGGAAACAAAGAATGAAATTCAAGTCTTCATTATAAAATTGCAATCACTGCTGTTGATATTTGATGTTGGATCGGGAAAAACAGCGACTTGTCTTATTGTTCTAGGCTAGTTTTCTTTTAATGAAATCTGGTAAACATATACAGCAAATTAAGAATAAAAAGCAAGCAAAAGTGACAAACTTCAGTATTTTGACGTCTATCATTTAATACATTTAATAAACTTTAAAACAATTAAATCCAACCAATATATATAAAAAAAACGTACTAAATGTGCAATAAATACATTGAAATGATCCTGGCATTCAGTTTCACAGTCGTATTGTTTGAAGACTTAAATATTTTGTCTTCTGTATAGTTTTAGTAGCAAATCATCCTTGGTCCTTGGTTCTACTTTTCGTTTCTAATTTCTACTTCTGTTTTATTTTAAAGAATCATTGTTATTAAAAATGTTTTTGAAGCATCCTCATTTTACCACAAAGCACAAAATCATTCAAACTATTCATCTTATCAAAGCATCATCACTCTGTCTCCAAGCCCTCACGGGATCTGCACAAAGTCTAGAAAGCAATGTGAAACACCTACCAGAAAACACTCCACCGTTGAGTGAAAAGAGGAAAACAACCCAAAGCAGCAGGAACCTCATCTTGTCAAATGCACTGTCTCTGTGTTTCAAAGGCGGTGAGCAGAGGGCCACACTCCCGGCTCTCTGTGATCCAGCCTGCTTGTTGTTTGCATGCAGCGTAAGAGAGAGAGGAGTCCATTCCCTGCGTTTATAGGCAGCAGAATGATGTCAGACCTTCACGCCACCTCCAGGAAGCCTCCACCTGAAACATATGAATGATGCCCATGTAAAGTCTCACTTCACTGACCCATTGGGACAAACATTTCTCGCACATCATAGAACCGGCCATAGGCCTTCCTTTGAAACTGTGAAATTGTTTCATGTTCACATTTGATACAGTTAGAATACTTCTTATGTGTATATTTGCGGTGCTTTGACACTTCTCCTTGCATCATGCTCCCAATGTCCTCTGTTTTGCAAAGCAAAATGGTCGCCCTATTGTTAAGTAAATAATTTCTATAATCATCTTGAATTTTATTCAAGATGCAGAGGCATTCGTGCATTTTTTTGGGCTGAAATGAGAGGGATCCAAAGGAGCAAAAATTAAGTTGTATCCGGCTCTGTTCGCTACTTAACTGCGAATAACCCCACCCTGTACTTCTGGATTATTATGCATACAATGATGCTGATTGTACTTTTATTTTGGTGGAATTATTTGAGACATGAGTTAATTGTTTTGGGTGAGTTATAGGCTTGTGCAGCTAAACCATGGTGTTGTTCTATAGGCATGAACTGTTTTGGGAAATGTTCTTATATTCTTGAGAATGTTAAGCATGTTTCATGAAATGCGGCAAAGCAATCATCAAAAATAGTAATCCATGTCTCAGAACAGACTCATACCACCAAAACACTAGCACTTAATTTCTTTGTAGAAGAACATTATATCACACATAAAACAAATGGCCTAGAAAACACTAACAACAGACAGCATCAAATATAATATAATGTGGATCATCAGTAAAGGATCATCTATAAAGTGACTGAAGTCATTTCATTTTTCACAAACATTGTAGTTCTACACAGAACATTTCTTCGCTCAGTAAAATGTCCAGGAACGAACAGACGATGTTGCAGTATATTTCAGTGACCATCATTTCTTACTGTGGTGTAATTAATGAATATTCATTAACAATTAAAAAGCAAATTTGAAAAAATGCGGTATTTCGGGATATATATATTTATATATGTGTTTTGTGTGTGTGTGTGTACGCGCAGCATATTTTGTTCCT
Source organism: Brienomyrus longianalis (assembly GCA_026770825.1). Classification (NCBI taxonomy): domain Eukaryota; kingdom Metazoa; phylum Chordata; class Actinopteri; order Osteoglossiformes; family Mormyridae; genus Brienomyrus; species Brienomyrus longianalis. Next base: position 31,534,234 of record JABJVP010000061.1, on the reverse strand, counting down.
GTAGTAATGTTGATAGTAATGTAGTCATTCAATTTTGAATGTATTTTTAACAGTTTTGATAGTAGTACTGTAAGCAGGTGAGAAATGGTGAATTTTGAGTGAGAAAGGAATCTATGAATTCTGAGGCAATTAGTCATTGGATGCATTTTGTATGAAAGCAATGAGAAATGATTCACCTATTTAGCTCACGTACACTGATGTTATGACAGCTGTGTGAAGAGTTTTGAGAAAATGACTTCAGTATGCAGAATGTATCCATGTGGCCATTACACCTGCAGGAGCTTTTATCACACCCCACCACCCCAAAGGTGTTTCACTCATTCATGGACTTTGTCTTGATCCTTAACCACAGCTTATACCTACCTTTTAGCATGTATGTCCACTCTCAGCAATGTTAGCATGCCCAGGGGCGTTGGGCAGCCAGTTCACCTTGGACCCCCCAGAAGTTTCTTTTCTCCTCACTTAGGAGTTTTTGGTTCCTCTCCTCCTTTGTCATCTGGCTTTCTTTATTTTATTTCTTTCATTCCTTGTTCCCATTCTGCATTACTCTCTCAAACTTTTATTACAAGAAAATACGAAAAATATTTAAAACAAACTGACTGGTTTTCAGTGTGTTATAGCTTGTAGTAACACAGTATTTAGCCACAAAGGCTGAAACTATTGGTTTTGAAAAAGACATCTGGTCTGTCTTTAGTGCATTTACATTCACCTTGTGTTGGAATTCTATTTACTAATGTCAGAACCAGAATTGCTCTTGGTGTCTTTCGATTGTGTTAAGCTTAACCTGAGTCTTGCTCAGTTTGTGAGAGGTTTCATGCAATGTCTGCTCCTCGTTTCAATCTTCTGTTGTTTCACTGCACAGTGAAAACTTTCACAGGAGTCGCTTTTGACAATATACATTTATATTCCCTTTGAAACCATAATAAATACAGCCAAGAGGTGCTCATTCATGTTGTGATTCTCTGGAAGTCTATGGAAGACTCTTGTACGCTTTGTCTAAATGGACAATAGACAGAAGCTTATTTGTCAATATGCTCTGATTACGTGTTTTTGGAGCCTGTCCAAATGCCTGGAAGCCAGGCAAATTTGCATGGTGATTGGGTGATGTCTTGACAAAATAAGATAAAATACCAATAACTTTAATGCTCATGACTGAAAAGTAACAAATGCTGTTGAAAGTATTGGCTCAGAGTATTCATTCTCATAAAGGGACATGGCCAGATCTAGAAGTGGGCAAGGGGGGGTAATGCACACCCAAATTTCTGTTCTGCCCACCCAATTGGTCGCCTTCAGCCTGCATCATCTGAATCTGCACAATCACGGTTATTTTATTTGTCCCATCAAATATTATTCTGAGAAGCATTTGTAGTCACCTGTGAAAGTGGGAATGTTTCCTTATTCTTATTAAAGTTCATATTTGTTATATTTTGCTGTAATGTTGTGTTGAATAAGGATCTTTGCTAGTAGTGGTCAGTTAACTCTTATACAGTTAGCTAGCTAGCTAACATTTCTGTTGGTTAGTCTCACTACAACAGTACAGTGGAACCCCTGTATCGGCTGATTAGGAATCCAGTGTAATTAGTTAGTAGGTAATCAGGTCTCAGTATAATCGATAAATGAAACTTTATCATAGGTATGTAAGTACACATAAAACAAGTCATTTATAGTGCTCACTGCTATTCAGTATATCAGCGCAGGGCTGCCAACTTTGGTCAGCTGGCTGGAGTGAGATTCTCAGTTCAAGACAATTCTGCACATGCATGTAACAGATTTTTTTTACCTTATTAAATAGCAATATTTATTAATAATAATCTGTAGGGTTTCCAAGCTACCCCAAAGCTTTTGATGTTACTAATTATAGGTTTATGATGGAATAATATATATTTGCCATAATACTTCTTGCATGAGAACCTGAAAGCCTGAGTGTCATGCCAAATGCGTCAGTTGAATAAATATAAATAAAGTTGCCTGGTCAGACTGATCACCTGCTATAATTCATTTAAATACGTCATACAAAACCATATACAACATGCAACAATTTCTGCTTCCCAAATCAAAGTTTGCTACCAGCAGTTCAGTTACAGCTGCTCATAGCTTAAATAACCAAGCTTTGGGCTTGTGACATAACTCTGCTGATCCCAGGATTTGAACTGGTGACCTTCTAATGACAGACACCCCCCCCCCCCACCTCACTTGAAGGGTTCTGCTTCCTGTGCTGTTGGATGATTCTCCCACCCCATGCCCATCATTACCCCCCCTCCCCCTCCAAAAAAGCCACACTGTCCCCACCAAAGTACAGCATGTCCTGGTCTTGTTTTCTCACCATGATGTCAGCTGGAAGATGGAGGTTCTCTCAGCAAAACTGAGAACATCCAGAGCTACAGCAACTTGAGTAATGACGGCAATTACATGGACAAGATAAAAATCGCAGGCATTGCTCTTCCAGAAGCATCCATGTTAGCAATAAGCACAACCCTCTGATGAGCTGTCATCTGAGCCATAACGGGGCAGGGGGGGTGTGAAATCCCACCCTCGGCAGTCACACCCTAACCCTAACCCCGCCCTTGGCAGTCACACCCTAACCCTAACCCCGCCCTCGGCAGTCACACCCTAACCCTAACCCCGCCCTCGGCAGTCACACCCTAACCCTAACCCTCTCACCTCGCTGAAGGTAGCTTGCCTGTTTGTTTGTGTACTGAGGGGATCCAGCAAAGCATGTAATCTGTGATATTAAGGAGCAGCTTTATTTGTATGTGTGCAAAAGCTAAAACAAAATGTCGGACTCGAATTTTCTCTGGTCCCTCAGCTATTCTGAACACACAACAACTGCTGTTAGTTCCCTGCATTGGCTTCCCGTTAGGTTCAGGAATGACTTCAAAGGTCTAACACCTGCTTATCTGCAGAATTGGTCTCAGTCTTTAAATTTCAACTGATGACCTGTTACTTAAGTTTAACTTAACCTAACCCTAAACCTAATCCGCAACCTAACAAACCCTAACTATGGCTGCTGGTGCTGCTGTACATGCAATTTTTTATCTACTATGCTTGTACATTAATGTGTTAATGCATATTCTGACCATACATTCTCTCTGCCTTCCCACATGTCTGAATGGTGCCAGAGGTGGGCACCATCTGAGTTGGAGTCCTGGTTCAGTCCCATGGAGGGATGACATCATAGATGGGACTTACAAAATGTAACGTCGTGCATGTAGCCTTCAATCTGCCACCCTACACAGGCCTGCCTGGAGATCTGACTCACTCATGGACTTTGGCTTATACCTACCTTTTAGCAAGTAAGTCCACTCTTTCTGTTTTCAGCAATGTTAGCATGCCCAGGGGGGTTGGGCAGCCAGTTCACCTTGGACCCCCCAGAAGTTTTTTTTTTCTCCCTGCTTGGGAGCTTTTGATTCCTCTCCTCCATTGTCACCTGGCTTTCTTAATTTCTTTGTCTTCCCTTTTCTGTGTTTTTGTGTTATTCTGTCTTAATACGATTGTAATGTATCACAACACACTCATGAAATGCGCTTGAAGTGACACTGTTGTGAAAGGTGCTATACTGTATAAAAATAAATTGAACTGAATCTTAAAATTGAACAATAAAAAAAAATATGTATAAAGGGCTTCACGTTGTGAAGTTAAGTATTTCACACTATTCAGTAGAAAGGATTTTAGTTGATATTTTAACATGTACATTGTAATCAATGCATAGATAGTTCTTAAATACTGGCTTAAGTTCATTCCTCCCTTGTGTCTTCAGTGATGGTTTCAGGAAAAGGTCCTAAAAGCAGGTGTGTGAGTCACCATGAAGAAAATAGACCACAGAAACACCCTTTCAGGTCTTGTGAATGAGGTCATCTTATCATTTCCTTCGATAGCTTCCCATTGTCTGAATACTTTGGTGTGAACAATCATTTCTGAAGGAGATGATGCCACTATATCTCTATTTGGAGTCCATATCCATTATGAGATTCATCATACTTGTAAAATGTGACTGTTACTTCTATTTTGCTTGGTTCCACTAAAAAAATTTATATTACTAACCAGTTCAGTCAGTTTACTGGTTACAAGTATATTCTAAATATTATATGCATATTTAAAATGATACATTGATAATCAATGCTTTCTCTCTGCCTAGTTCAATCACAAAATGCTACTACACATTTCAAGATGATATCCTGTCCTGTTTAATTTTTTTCCGGTATTGGACAAACACTATTCCCTTATACGTCACAACCTTGTAGCGTCTAACTGGAACTGTGGTTTAAATTGTTAGCTTCCTTGTCCATGCCGCAGGTAGTATTGAATCAATAGTGGCTGTTAATAAAGAGAGCAACTTCCAGTTTATAAGAGCTGTCATCTCCTTTATTAAAATGACTATGCATTCGCCACAGTACGTTTATTTGTGCTCCTATATATCTGTTGTGCTTTGCTCTGGGAAATGTTCTGCTGGGAAACCATGGCCTCTAGCATTCATGTAGATGTTACTTTGAGATGCACTACCTACCTATACATCGAGTGCACCCCTTCATGGCAGCGGTGTTTCCTGATGGTGCCCTGCCACGCTGCAATGGTCTGAAGACCAGGAAAGAGAATTCAAGGTGTTGATCCAAATTGCCCAGATCTCCATCCAATCAAGCATCTGTGGGATGTGCTGGACAAACATATCTGATTTATTACAGGACTTAATGCTATCATCTGCTATCGTCTTGGTGTCAAATACCACAGGACACCTTCAGAGGACTTGTGGAGTCCATGCTTCAATAGATCAGAGCTGTTTTGGTGGCACGGGGGAGGGGGGAGAGAGACCTACACAATATTTAGCAGGCGGTATTAATGTTATGGCTGGTCAGTATATGTATCTAGTCAAAGTGACACATTGAGTTGATTTATGCAGTATATGTTTACACTGTCCAGTGTGAATAATCAATATTTGCATCCTGATGTAAGTGAACATGAGCTTGAGAACAGTTTGTACAGGAATGTCTGTATTCAATGTATTCATTGTCGTGCAGGAGTTAATCAGCTAATGTAAGCACTTTTCTAGTTTCCAGTTGACTTAAAATCACTATGGACTATGCTTTACAAATACTGTCTCACTAACATTGTATAGCCCCTGCTACTGTAGTACATAATATAATAGTACATCCATTAAACTAATTAAGCAAACATGATCATCCATTCATGCATCATGACAAGCGACATTCTAATGCCAGAGATGATAATTTATCTGACATTTTCTCATGAATCGTAGGATGACATCAAGTGATCTTCAAAAGGAATGGGAAACGTTAAATGCAGGTGTGAAGTGCACTGCAAGGACAGTTCGTATTAAGCTCCTAGAAGCAGGACTGAAGTCCTATATAGCAAGGCTGAAGTCCTTCATCAATGAGAGGCAGAGCAGTGCCACACTGGAGTTTGCAAAAAGATCTATATTTTACCCTGAAGCACACCCGTAAACTGAGAAATGAATGAAACAAAATAATTTTGCCGTGGTCTCTTAATTTTTTCCAGAGCTGTATATTTGGTTTTTTCCATTGGACAATATCTTATGTTTACTCTTCTCCAGATGACAGATTTATGTTCTAGCTTTAAAATAGGACTGGCTGTTTGAAATTCCTGCCATAAACATTATGGTAACAGCAGCCATTGAGGGCTGAGGGCTGACGGAGCAAAGAGTCTGTTAACACTAAAATATGTGGTTTGGACCCAGTCAGGGGTCACAGAAGATTTAGGGCATGAATCTTTCTGAAGGTCAAGTATAATAAGTGACAGTCTGGATATTTAAGTACAAATCATGTCCGCTTCAATGCACTGCACTGGACTGGCCAGAATCTGGTGGGGCACTTCAGCTGGAGATATTCTGCAGCTTCTCATGGTCACGCTGAACACCAGGGAGCAACTTTGCATTGTTTCAGTTACACTGTTCTTCTCTTCATTCATCATGTTCTTCTTCTTAGCATTCACATTACTGTCAGTCGCTCCTGGTCCACAAACCCCACAGCAGGTATCGAAAATGCCCAGCAGCGCATGCATTTCTTAAGGATACTCGGGTAGCAAAATCTGAGCGAACGGCTGCTAGTGACCTTTTACAGAAGCACCACTGAGCCTAACTTACGGCATTGCAGTGTGTTATACTGGGTGCTCAGCAGCAGGCAAAAAGGCCCTTCAGAGGATCACAAACACTGCAGAAAAAAATTACTGGCTGTCTGCTTCCCACCCTCAATGTTATTGCGAAGAGTCGCATTCTCTCCAGGGCCAACAACATCATCACGGACTGCTCCCATCTCTTTGAACTGTTACCTTCTGGCAGAGGTTATGGTGCAATAAAATCCAGAACTAACAGATTCACAAATATTTTTTTTCCATATGCAGTCACCTACCTTAACAAACATCTCAAGAACATCTTTCTATATAGCACTTTATTTTAGCACCTTATCCTGCATTTTCTCTGCACTTTGAGATGTAATCCTCATAGCCATTTTCATAGCATGTGTTATATGTCTACTTTTTAAGGATGTATGTATTTATTTATTTATGCTGTCTTATGCACTATTTTGGAATTGCGTCTTTGGAGTGACAATAAAGGCATATTTCTTTATATGAGTATAATCATTAATACACTGGCTGCTCAAATAAGTATGGCTGTATTCGCATGTTTAGAAAATGCTAATGACTGGCAGTAAGAAACATTAAATACAGAAAGTTAAATATAGAATGTTAAATACAGAAAGCGCTTTGAAGATGACTGGGCTGGTTAACAGGTGGTTTTGGAAAACTCCAGTGATTCTCGTGTAATGACAGCAACATGCTATGTGTTCTGACTCATTGTGCTTTTGCGCTTAACCTTCACCCTGTCAGTCACTTTGTTATGGTAAACAGACTGTTTCACAGGGTGTTCCACTGGCAGGTTCTATGTACGACACCTTCTAGGCTGCCTGTGACCCTGTACTGAATAAGTGGTTGAAATATCAATTACATTTAGTTACATCCCAGTGTTCTATCATTTTGGAGGAGTATTGCTGCCACCTGGTGGCAATGTATAGTCATGGTCCTAGGTTTTTAACTTTTAGGTAACCTTTAGTCTCAGGCTTTTTTTACCTTCCTGGCTTATACAATAAAGATAAAATTTAATAAAGCTTAAATGTCATAGGTGCAGGAAGTATATTCATGGCAGGTCAACCTGTTGAGAAGAATGGGCAAAATTTAGTTATACTTTTCTTAATTTAACAAATGGAGAAAGGTCACACTTTGCATGATCAAATTGTATTGATTTTGTCAGATGTCTCCACACAGACACATTTCAGCTTAATGCTTCCTTCAGTGTGCTGATGATAGTGTGTGCTTCCAGACTTCAAATAGACACACTGATGACCACATCCTCCTAGACAGATCAGTGAAATGATTAATCAGATCAGCCTTGGACCAGAGTTCACAGAATATATACACACACACACACACACACACACACAGACTATTACTCACATCTTCGTGACGACCGTCCATTCATTTGTATGGGAAAGACCAAAATCCAAGAATGACGACCCTAATCCCAAACCAGCCCTAACCTTAACCATAAGTAACTAAACAAAATACAACACTTTTGGCATGTTTAGTTTTTTGATTCAGTCACAGATTTTTATAAAATTGAAGTTATCCTTATGAGGACCGGAAAGATGGTCCCCACAACATCATAACAGGTGTTTATCAAATGTCCCCACAACGTAAGATATACCTGGACCACACATACACACACGCAAACTACTAATAATGAATAATACATAAAATATGCCCTTTTTCCTTTAGATGATCCTTGCATATGAATGCAGATCACAGGTATCTGCATGCATTTTGACCAATCAGGTGGTGATGACGCAACCAGCTTCGTTTAGTCAGGCTTTCGACCTGCTAGTAAGCAGAGCCATACCAGCTTGGCTATGGCTCAGGTACGGCTCACGTATTTGACAATGGAAAACCACCACTTTGCCGTACCGCTTGGGTACAGCTTGGTACTCGGTAGCAGTGGAAAAGCGGCATAAAAGTCTAAATGTGTGATCAGGTATCTGTGTATTATTTTGGTATTATTGTGGCACAAATCTGATGACCAGCCTACAGAGAACTTGAGATATGAGGAAGTTTTAAACTTTCTCCAGAGGTTAATTATTGCTTAACAATAAGGAAGCACCTTGGAATAAGCCTGTGAACTTGGGAACCTCCGGTAAACAATGAGATGATTCTCTACAAAGAGCAAAGCAACGGGAGGCATAAAGTGTTTGAAACATGAATATGAAAAAGAACGTTTAATGCATCATATGAAAGTAAGTGTCTACATTTATTATTTCTGATTCAAAATGATACATTTATTAAAAGTAAATTGAATATACATTACGGCAGCCAAAGAAATTGATGTTTAAATGATCTTTGGAGAGGTTTGGGAACTGAAGAGGAGTCCATCTAGCCTTCCAAGTACGTATCAGTAAATTTCTGGAGAACAGAAGATATTTCTTGTAGTTTTTATTGTGGTTTTTTAAATTAGCATATGTTCTAATGACAAATTGTGTTTTTTGTTCTTAGCAAAAGTATACTATTTACCCAGATAAATAGCTTTAAACATTTCTATTGACTGCCTAAGACTTTTGCAAAGTACTGTGTGTGTGTGTGTGTGTGTGTGTGTGTGTGTGTGTAATACATATTTTTTTCCCCATTTTCTAAAGCTAATTACAGGTAAACCTATATATTCTAGAATGGAAGTTGAAGACCGAATAGGAATTCTGAAATTTCTTTTAATTGTTATCAGTGGCATCTTTGTGGTAAGTGAGGGGTGTTTCCTGCTGTTTTGTCTTTTGTTTTGTCCAGTAAACAGTTGAGTTTTATCTCATTTTATCTCAAACACTGTAATCTATTCATAGTATATTATTAATTAAGGAAAAATATTAGTAGACTTCAGTATTCACCGATTTTCTATTTGGTGTTTTAATATTCCCATTCAGATACTCGGGATGGCCATTTTTGGATGTGGAGCGTGGATTTTATTTGACAAAAGCAATTTCATTGCAATTATTAGCAATGGTAGGTGTTATTTTCTTCCAGGTGCAAGTGCATGTAATGAAAAAGTGTTATAAAAGATATGATATGAGCTACTGTTTGTTTTTGGTAGAGGATTCTGTGAGATTCCTTTCTGGGGGGTTTTTTGTTATCGGCCTGGTCGTGGCTGCCATCAGTCTCATTGGGTGCCTTGGAGCATTAAAGGAAATCAGGTGCTTTTTATTACTGGTAAGACAAAAAACTGAGCAATTATCAAACAAAAATTTATAGAATCTGTACAGAACACTTGTGTTTGAATCGGTTACTTGCACATAAAATACATTACAATACAAAACATACAATAATTAATGGTAAGACGACTACATTTTTTCTTAAAACGCTGCTGTCTTATCTCACGTACACATATTCTGTGTATGCAAACATAGTGTATAATCATTGTGCACCTGTCTAGTATACAATGCACTGCATAATAGATGAATGTCATTTATGCTGTATACTTTACATGCTACCCTATTACATGTACACCACCTTTCAAAAGTTTGGGGTCACTTAGAAATGTCCTTGTTTTCCATGAAAACATACATGAAATGAGTTTTAATAGGAAATATAGCAAAATCAACAGCTAAATATATTTGAGATCTGATGACTGGGCTGCCTCTCCAGGAGCCGACACCTTATCGTGGTGGAGGGGTTTGCGTGTTACAATGATCCCAGGAGCTATGTTGTCTGGGGCT
>JABJVP010000061.1:31508125-31524358 GCA_026770825.1 Brienomyrus longianalis | reverse complement strand
GCTGGATGAAGTGGCCGGGGAGAGGGAAGTCTGGGTCTCCCTGCTGAGGCTGCTGCCCCCGCGACCCGACCCTGGATTAAGCGGGAGATGATGGATGGATGGATGGATGACTGGGCTGGCCATTCCATTATACACAGAATACCAGCTGACTTGCTGTTCCATTATGCACAGAATACCAAAAAAAAAAACGTTTATGACATGAATCTGCAAGTGGTTCATGTGACTATATATTACAATGATTATAATGTCAGATCAAATGGACAACAGAGTTGGCAGTATGGGCACACTGCTGGTCCCATGTCATATACAGTGCAGAAGGGAGTCATTTCATAACAGTTTTTGTCACTGAGTATGGTTGTTGCATAGTTTGGAGCTGTGTTTGGCTCATTATATTGTAGGACGACATTGGCTCCAATTAATCACCAATCACAGGGTATGGCATGACGTTGCAAAATGGAGTGATAGCTTTCCTTCTTCAAGATCCCTTTACCCTGTACAAATCTCTCACTTTACCATCAACAGAGCAGCTCCAGACAATCACATTTTTTTAAAAAGCAAGGACATGACCCCAAACTTTTGAACAGTAATATAAATATATTTTCATTTATTTCTCTTTGTGGTACACTTTTGTATCTAGACTTCATGTATTTGTGTGTATAATATATATAATACACTTCTATGATAAAGCAAAAACAAAATTATCTACTATTTGTTTCTAACTTGATCAACATCTTTAATACTTTTCCTTTTTAGTACATGGCTGCTTTAATTGTCATCGTCTTAGGTGAAGGTTTACTCACAATAATTCTTCTAATAAAAAGAAAAGCGGTAAGACAAAATGGGTCTCCTGTCAAAGTGATATATTAGTACAAATATTTTAAAGTCATATTGTATGCTTTGTTTAGACATGCATAATTTACTTCAAATCCATTCAATGAACGTATTACCAACACTGAACTATACTTACTTTGAAAGCTTTATTTTCTAGATTACCAGAACATTGTCAGAAGAAGTTGATAAAATAATTATGGATTATGGTAATGGAACAAACAGGGAAATGGAAATCAAATGGAACATTCTAGACATCATGCAGCTTTCTGTATGTACACAGTGGTAATTGGTCCACAAATGTATGCGTTCTATAATACAATTTGCTACTTAAATTTTGGTTGCTAAGCCAAGTTTTTTCACCTAGTGGACATGCTGTGGAAGAACCAACTACACTCAGTGGGAAAACAACAGCTACATAAAATCATGGCCAGAATGGGAGGTGTATCCCTGCTCATGCTTTAACACCACTAGCTGCCCACTCCTACCCGAGGACCCCTCCCGTAGGTTTGGCAAAGGCGAAGAGGTGTTTAACATGGTATGTGAATTGTGACAGCTTGAGTTTCAATGTTCTGTTACTAAATCAGGAAATGGGTTTTGCTGTATTAAATGAAATGTCCTTTGTTGGGTGTACAGGGCTGCCAGACACACATGGAGGAGTGGATATACCAAAATGGACTGGTGATGCTAGGCATGGACTTAGGACTGGTTCTCATTCAGGTAAAACAAAGTATAACCTCATCGGTAGAGGCACCTAAGTGCAATAAAACACAAGATAAGATAGATCTTTATTGTCGCTATTACAGAAATAATGAAAAACAGTAAAAGAAGCCATACCATATATTTCATCACTATCCTGTACAATATCATTTATTTATCTCTAAGTGTTACATTACACGCGAAGACCTGAGGGCAAACATATTTTTAGCTAAGTATTTGCCGCTATAAGTAGAACAGAGATACTATATTCATCCGCATGAGTAAAAGGGCCAGTGGTTGCCTCTCCCACTTGGGGGTCCATCATAGAATCAGCCAGTGTGCAGCAGCGCCCCTGGAACAAGGGGTGGGGGGGGGGGGGTGGAATATTCTGGGCTTTGCTACAGTGAAAAGAAAAGAAGTGACCCTCACACATGGCCAGAATGCGACCTGGGACTTGATGGGGTGGAATATGTGATGTACCTGAGGAAGTCGAAAGCGTCATATAAGATCGATCTATCGATCTATCTATCTATCTATCTATCTATCTGTCTATGGATAGATAGATATACACACACACCTCATTTTAGCATTTTATATATTTTAACACACGAAAGGCCTGATAAATATTGAATCTGGGCCAATGCAATTATTTCCCTTGTTTAGTTCGTATTCAGCATCGAAATACAAATCATAACTGAACGAATGTGAGTGTGCACATGCTGACCCTGACTGATTATTACTGTAGGTTTGTACTGGTGGACTGTCTTACAGACACTTCATACTGTTTATGCTACATATTTGCATAAACTCTGTGCTGGAATGAAAAGTATCCGAGAGCAGTTTGTGGCCCAATACAACCCTAAGTAACTAAACAGAATAAGACCAGTCCTGAATGTACAAGCCTGGCTGATAGTTTCTGTAGTGCAATGGGACACAATAAACTGATGCCCTTTCATACACTTTGATGCTGTTGTATTTATATTACAAAGCAAAAAATAAAGCAAAATGTATTTTCAGCAGTTACACTTGATTTATTCAAAACTTGGCTTTCAGGAATGAGACTAATTGTGTTCCTTTTGCAGGTGTTTTTGATTGTGCTCTGTGTCTACTTGTTTCGAAGCTTGGCACAGAAAGTGAAAAGCTAGTGTGAGAAGCTCAGGGTACGGCTTCACCTGCAAGCAGCACGCTGTCCAGAGCTGGGCTGGCAGCAGCCGGCGCAACACTCATGCTGAGAGAAGAAACACAAAAGCCGTTCTTGACATTTCAAGTTGTAGACTTGACGTCACAGTTATTCTCCTATTCTTTTATCTCTTACTTTAAATGCAAATTTCCACTATCTATGATTTAAGAAAATGTAATCAAGTTTAAAGAGACTCTGAATAGGACAGTTGGGTGTACAAAATGGATAGATGGATGATTGTTGTATCCTCCCTTTGTGTGTCTTTTCACTCCTTGTCTGACCAATGATGTTCTGCCTGCTATGTTCCATCACTGGCTTGTTGAATCGATAATAACTCCACCACAATGCCACTCAGGCTCATCACCATTCTGGAGAACATTGCAGTGGCCTGAATTTATTGTTGCAGAAAAGTATGTCCCAATGGGCCCGTTTCATATTCAAGTTACTGCAATTGTAACTGATAATTTCATTAGCTGGACATTTATTAATGAACATGTTTCAAACACTGTACTCTGCTCCATAATATGATGAAAGTTCCTAAAATATTGCACAAGGATTAGTGTCCAATAAATGGTGAAATCTGTGATACAGTATTTAGATATCACTGAGGGTTATAAAATAGAGGATGGAGGATGGGGCCCAGGCCTCTACAGTGGTGATAGTTATTCCCAATGCAAACCCATGTTCATTAATGACGTAGAACTTTTTAATATGGGAAACTTCAGATAAGCTAAAGTCCCCCATGGTAACATCCATTCTTCTGATAGCCTGTATGACTCCGCTACAGTACAGCGTTTGGATCCAGGAGCAAGAGTAGGTATAGCTGTGTGTGGAAAAGGAATAAAAATGTAATCTTTTTTAAAGATTGATTGAGTAAATTAAATAAAACCCTGAACACAATGCTATTCTATTGATGAATGATACAGGCCCAGGAGAAGAGCCTGACTAATCTCTCATGGAGCGTGGCAGTCTGGATCTCGCTGGGGCTTCTGGCTGTCCTGCTCTTCTCTGTGGTCTTTATTATGCACTGCTTCTCCGTCACTGATGACAGATGCAGCCAATTCTTCACTGCATCAGACCACAGAGGCCGGATCACCAGCCAGGACAAGGATAAGAATGAGGCTGGCAAAAACGGCTATAGGAATCAGTCTTTCTGTAGATGTGGACAAGGGAATAGGCAGTTTTACAGTATCCAATATCCCCAGAACAGACCTGGTTTCCTTTGCTTGGGCAGAAAATATGCCTGCATGAACTTAAATATAGACTGTCAGCTATTCTGCTTTACAAAGAGGAGATAGAATATATATTAGGACTGTTTATTAGTGCTGTAGTCAGTCTCGCAATTTCAAAACAGGATTAACAAGAATCATTAAACAGACCAAATCATATCAGACCTGATTTTTAACATTGTCTTTAAGCCGAGATGTTTGTGAAATTTTGCCAGTATTTTCCTATTTATAATACTCTCTGTGATAATGTTAAAACTAATTCATAAGTAAACATTTACACACTGAATATATACTTTTAGTTCTGGTTATGTTTTGCATTGGGGATAATCCCTGAGAGAAATGCAGTTGATGACCTCTTGTCCTGCAGCCGTGGTCTGTGGTGTTTTCAGTCACCTTCCCAGTCTATCACACGAGCCTTAATGTTTCCTTTGATACAGGTGATAAGTACAGTTGGGTTTATTCATTTTAACTTCATAATGAATTGAGATGTATACTCTGAATGGCATCTCCATAGTCAGGTCTGAAGTTCTTGTGGTAAAATGGAGGTTTATAACAACTTCCATGTGACATATGTAAGTAAATGATTGTGTTTTGTGAGTACACAGTTTGTATATATGCTACATAATACATAGAGTGCTGTCTACTGTTTATTAGAAACATTGAGTGTTTTTGTTGCAAAATACTCAGCAGGGTTGCATCTATTGCCTGGCTCTGCTGCTTAAGGGAAAACGAATATACAGTGATTTTGCCCCGTTTTGGGAAATAGTATTGCATTATGCAGTACTGCATGGGTGTTATATTGTTCTACTAGCACAGGAGTTGTGTAGACGCTAGTCAGCAATAGAAACATACTGTTCAATGTTTGTAACAGCTATGAAAATTACAAATTTTAGTTTTGGTATTTTTAGATTATCTAAAGACTTGCTTATCTCCAAACTGATGCATCTTAATATGATATTTACATATAAAGGGAACGGAGCCGGAATTCTCTCCCTGACACACACACAGAGAAAGCTGTGTTTTTAGTTGTTCTACTCCAATAAGTCACAGCAAATACAAAAGCATGGTGTTAAACCAGAATTTATGAATTTAAGTTAATTCTGAAAACTGGAAACTGTTACAAAAGTGTCCGACTCCTGCTTGTGCCTTTAGTTCCACGGGGAGCTTTCCGACGTCTCACTCCGGCGGTGTGTCTGTGTAGGAAAACAAGCTGAAGTCCTGCTGGACAGGCAGAAACTCGCTGTATCCTGCATGGCACTGATGAGGTTAGGGGCCTCTGACCAATCAGTCCTTAGAAAATTAGAAGGACAAATGCCAGCACATGTACCCAGTGGATACAATGAATTGTCCACCACTTTTCTTCACACACGCTAGTGCAGATACTGATGGCTGAACCAGCTGGTCAGTGACAGAAAGACAGAAGACCCTAACCCTAAATCCTCCTGACTCTCTGCACCTCAGCTCTGGTCTGGGGGTTTCGGTAAAGCAGTCTGAAGGGTAGCTCCAGACCTGGGCCAGGGCATGACCGTAATCCACTCACATTAAAACCCCACTGATCTGATAGATCAAAGTGAATTCAACTGTTTGGTAAGTTCTGCAGGGAAAAAAGAAAAGGCAATTTGTAAAGTCACTGTAAAGAAAATGATTATTCGATTTCATACAATTGATCTGTGAGGAAAAGACAGAAAAGAGCTGTTCTGCACATGTAACATCTAATTTCACTCATTTTCGTAAAATTTTGAGTATCTGGAGCACATAGTGAGCAGAGATTTTCTCACCACTGCCCTTTGATGCCTGTACTCCTCCTCTGCTGGGACACACTGTAGATCTCCTGCAGCTGCTTCTTCTGGTCGTTACTAAGCGGTGCCATCAGGGACTGATACCATTGAGTATCTGTGTTCTGCACCCCTGTAAGTAACAGAGTCAGTCTCTGGAGACACACCGTGTGAAACACTTTCAGCTTTATCTTGATGCCAGGCACATGATTGGTCAACAGACGTGTTTTTCTTGGAAAAGCAGCCCTTGACATTGACTGCTGGATATTTAATGAACATACATGTCTCTTCAAATATCACTTAGTAATTATTATCTGATGAATACACCAGAACCCCATTGGTTTAGTTAGATAAAATATCCCACTGAAAAATACATGTTCCCTCTACAAAACATGGCTTTCCTAGTTGCCAAACACATCTACTAGAAAGTTCTAGTGTGCATCTTACTGAGCAGAGCGGCAGTGAAAAACTGGTACTCGTCCTCCCCATTATCATAGTCCAGGGGAGTGTTGTACTCCTCCAGGGGCGTCCCCTCCAGACCTTCCTCGTCCCAGTACTCCTCCTCTTCATCGTCATCCTCCAATCCACCCGCTGAGCTGGCAGGCTGCTGACTGATGTTTCGTTTGCGGTTAACCTCGTTGACCTCATCGTCATCACTAGAGATCTCCTCTGTGGGCGAGAGAGACTAGTACTTAGTTATCAGGACACTCCTCAGCGGAGCGGCAGCTGGTATAAACTGGAATGTTCCTCCACCATCCAAGTCATTGATTTCTCTATTATCAAGATGATTGAGTGATTGGCTTTAAAACGTTTGTTTATGCCCATTATCTTCAAACAGGGCTGCGCGGTATGAATGACATGTATAGTTAATGTAAAATGAGCACATGTAAAGGCCCATTTCTTACATTTCAAATGATAAACTCTACAGATAAAAGGTATTTACTCATATTTCATTTTTTTCTGGCCTTTAGAATGTGCAAATTGTCAATTAAGAATGTAATGAAACACAAAATGTTAATGGATAAAACAGGAAATACTTTTCAGGTTAGAGGCATTTGAGGCTTTTGCTGGGACTGGTTTGCGGAATAATTAACAAAGTACAGTCCAAACCATCGGACCTACTGCACATTGCTTTGTCTGTGCATGTGCAGCATTACCCTCTGCAATATATTTTACAATGGTGCCTAATTCTGATCACTTAATTTCATTCGATGACATTTTCAGGAACCTGATGCTGTCATTTATCTTCACAACATCAGGATTATTTTCCAGACTTATGGTGAGTGATCTGCACCAGCCCAGAATGGAATATTCTGGCAGATGTAAATAAGTGTATGTTTACAAGTCTTGTTAGGTATCCCAATCACAATGGGGTGACTGTGTATGTCCCTGACGGCTGCCACTATTATGATGTGGCAAAGTCAGTATATTATGCAAATAGGACAAACAGCTAAAGGAATGCATGTGATTGTTTTCTGATCCCACTGATTTGGACTAAAATGTGTGTGTGTGTGTGTATATATATATATACATATATATATATATATATGGCTGCAATGCAACATACATCAAACTTCAGTTCAGAGTGAGCCAAAGCAATATGTATACCAAATTACAATGGTCGCTGGATAGCAGCAATTTCAGCTGATTGAAATACAAACATTTCAGATATGGGATAATATTTCATATATTTAGGTAATAGAGTTGACCAAAAAATGGAAATAGACAACCAGGGTGAACACTGAAAATGACAAGCAAAGAAAACAAGTTTTTCAGTCAGCAGAATCATTAACATCAGTTGTCGCTAAACAGAAAAGCAACCACTGTAGTTTGCTGTAAATGTAAATCGTATGGTTTGCCATAAAATGGCAGGATGAATGGAGGGGGCACTGAAAGAAAGGCACTGCAGTGTATGCATGTTCGAAAATGCTGTGCATGCGCAGACAAATTGGGCAGATGCTACGGATCAGGGAGTGACACTCCTGTTGTCGAAATGACTTCAAATATTGCTGTAAAGAGTGTGATTTGTGGAACAATGGAATGAACATGAAATGATTTTTCTATTGCTACACAATACGTATATGTTATTATATTGCACAGCCTTTTAAGTGTAACTAAAAAGGCACAAATGTGGTGTACAGAAACTGTTTTAAAACAGCTTTCCTTGAGCCTCTGTTTATATATTTATCTGTGACCAGTGACTGATAGTGTGAATATCTGGGTGATATCATTTCCCTTAATTTCATAGTTCAAGGGCCCCAAAAATAAAATCACTGTCGCTTTAGGAGATACCAGAAACTACACTACACAGCTATATGTATTTTGCAGGCTTTGCATTCACCATTGTCATCCTCCTCCGAGACAGGTCTTCTGGCCAAAATGTCTGGTTTATTCAGCATCCGTGAAGCATAAGCATGCTTCAGACCCAGGAAAAGCAGCAAGATTGACGGAACAATCTGAGCAACCGCCTCTTCCACTGCAGCTGGCCGACTGGGCAGCTCCATCAGCACACTCAGGCCGATGATGCACATCTTACGATCATGGAGCCTACGGAGAACAAATCTCTTTCAGCAACACACTCAGGCTGATACTGCACATCTCACAATTGTGGAACCTGCAGAGAACCCTAGCCACCACAATTAGGCCAATGATGCACATATCTTGATCAGAGTCTGCAGAAACATCCCAGCACATTGAGACTGATGTATATTTTACAATCGTGGAGCCTGCACAGAACAAACATCCCAGCGACACACTGAGACTGATGATGCACATCTTACAATCTGCAGAGAATAAACATCTCATCAACGATGCCCTTTGTATGATTGTGGAGCCTACAGGGAACAAACATCTCAGCTATAGAAAACACAGAAAATGAGTACAATGTCATGGAGGTCAGGACAAGAAGTTTCATGACAATAATACTACTGCTAAATATGAAACTGTTTCTCTGCTCACAATAACCCACCAAAACTGTCATTATTTTCTGTATAGGCAGCCCCCAGTTTATGAACAAGTTGAATTTGTAGGCAAGTCTGAAAATACAGTGCATAATAATGATACTTTTATTATTACTGTGGCACTGTACATATGGCACTGTACATTCATTATTACAAACCATTGTATTTAACTCATATTTTTAATATAACAACAGGCTTGACAGCAGTCCATTCATAAGTATGTGTTTTCTGCAAGTTGAACGTTCTTAATCCGGAGTCTGTACAAAGTCTATCATTACTCCACATCCCCCAATCTTGCAGGAAGATTTCCCTAAATATCAGTGAGGTGGTGGATAGTGTGAGACAGTGGAGAACCTACCCCAGGAAGAACTCTGTGTCATTCATCCACTGGTTGATGAACTGCGTGGTGATGGGCTCTGGGCTATGTGGGAAGCGAATGCTCTCCAGAGTGTGCAGCAGCAAGGTGGGGTTATAGTACAGTGCCGCGATGCCAACCTGCAAGCACATGGTCCGCAGCTCGCTGGACTTCACGCCACGCGTCAGCCGCTCCAGGACAGCCTCCACAAACAGGGGGACACACTAACACCCCCAGATGAAGGGAGGGAAAACAGCTCAGTCAAACAAGGACAACACAACAGACATGACAGTTGTATTCATCAAATAATGAAAGATGTCACCCTGTATGCCCTGTATCAAGCACTTCCAAAAGCAGAAGTGTGAAGACAAACACATTAAACATATTTCTCTAAACTTATTCCTGGTTTAATCATGATTGTTTCCAGCTGTCAAAAATGAGTTTTTGCAAATGATTTCCATGTTAAGGCAACAGCACTGGCAACAGTTTCCAATAACACTGTGTCATACTTGGTCAATGCCCCTTCCACGACACTGCAGGATGACGACTTCCAGCAGCTTGGCAGCATGGCATTCTGCATCCTCACCTGCATCGCTAGTGAGGACCTGGAGAAGAGGATTAAGTTGAAAAAGGTCATGGGGGCAACCTAATTACCTCCATGTCTATACAACACAAAGAACCTTTTTTATAAATGGTGTAAATGACCTCCAGGTGTTTGGAGACAGGGTTAGTGTTGGGGTGTGACGGAGTGTCAGTCACCTTCTTACACATGGTGTAAATGACCTCCAGGTGTTTGGAGTTGGACAACAGCATGTCAGTATCCACTGTCACATAATTATGCAGGAGAGGCATCATATCTGTCAGGAAAACAGCAACAAGGCCAAGATTCAAAACCATCTTAGTGCATATGTGAAAACTCCTGGCACCTCACTGACCTGCAATAACATTCTCAAAAGTAAAGAAAACGCTTGACTACACAGGCACGTGAAGCAAACACCCACCCATTCATCGTTCTCCAATATGGCAGCTGTTCATTTACTAACCATGACTGAGGCAATTTTATATCACTCTCATGCCTGACTAGATACGCCAAAGCTTAGCACCTGTAAAGTAGTCAAAGCAGTCATGCTGGAAAACATCATAGAGAAGTCCCAGGAGTTGCCACATCTGGGGGGAGATAGCCTGACAGGTCAGGCCAAAGGCCAGAGACAGGATCTCTTCATAGAACTCTGCAAACAAGGAAAAAGGCAAGGACACCATCAATAATAGCGATATAATTGATCTAATTAAATCTAATTAATCTAATATAATTAAAACTATGATATCTACAATGAACAGGATCCTGAAATCTCAGAGCTGGCAATTTAAGTACCAGAAGACTAGCAGCAACCCTAGTGTTTAAAACTGAAATTACGCAGGATACATAAACACACAGCCACACTTCTCAATAAAGCCTCCTGATCACCACAAGGTCATTACCTATTATAGGTTTCTGCAGCACAAGGCCAATGACTTGCAAACAGATGCCCTCCAACTGCTGTGTGATCTGGAACAGAAAGACGTCACAGCACAACATAAGCAGACCACCATTTTATTTATAGCAATGGTTCTCAATCCTGTTCCAGCCCACCCCCCAGCCGGAATGATTTCAATGGAACCCTTCCTTAATCAGGCTTAAATGGTCCTTAATAGGCTAATAATAAATGTGGCAGGTTAAAAGCAGTATGGGTTAAAATGAAACATTCAGGCAAAGAGGGAGGGACGCCAGGAACAGGTCTGAAAACCACTGATTTAGAGAGCTTAACTGCGTGGAATGAGGAAGGGTTACTGTGGTTACTGTGAATCAGCCTTTGTGGTTGCAGAGATGAATCAGAATCAGGGGACTTTATTAATCCCGGAGGAAATTGCTCACATTGCGACTGCACAATCACAAATAAACAAGAACAATACAGTATAAGTATAAATATAGGAATAAAGTGTAAAACAAATTGGAGCACTGTTAAACATTCTAATAAAAATAAAATAAAAATAAAATAGAAAATCTCTGTACAAGAGTCTAAAGTACCTTTGTCCAAAAGTTACAGGAAAGTAAATGTGTATAGTAGTATATTGCACAGTAAAGTAAAGGTATACTGCACCAATATCGTAAGTGGTTATATTGCACTAGTTGGTAAAGCCAACGAGCCTGGGACACCAACCTCTCTGTGGTCCTCCATGACAGTGAGGATCGTGTCAATGGTGCTGAGGATACCCAAGGCCATCACAGTCTTGTCCTCACTCTCTTCATACTCCTCACTCTGCAAGACCTTGCTAAAGATCTCCGCCTATCAGAAAATGCATATATGGCTTCTGGTCACATATGCAGATATTCACAAAGCTGCCAGCACCTTCTTATTTTAGCTGCCACTCTGTCACAGAATGGCTGAGTTATTGGAAGGTACATGGGACAGGTGCAAACAACCATTTTGGAAATGAGAACCCCACTATTCCTGCTAGCAGAACAGGTAAAGCAGGAAAAAAAAAATCAGTCAATATCAATAATTTTGATGATGGCTTGCTTTGGACTTACTTACTTTCCCAGTGAGGTGTCTGGTTGTTTTGATGGTTTTGTCTGTTGTCTGCCTGCCTGCCCTATTATTTGTTCACTAAATCCCCTGTTTTCACAACCGTGTTTGCGTTTGTGCTCCAACAGCAGTCCTGACAAGTAGTTACGGAGAAAGTGACATCATTTTTTGATGCAAAGTGTGTCGCCGGCGTGGTCTTAAATTGGATCAAATTTTTATGGAGAACTTGTCTTATTGATATTGATGAAAATTATACTGCGATAATCGTCATTGTCGTTTTATCGCCCAACCCTATGCAAGGTACATCACGTGACAACCCAATGGGAACAAGAAATAGAAATTTTATTTGGAGATGAAACACTGAGCACAGAGAGAATGAAAGCTAGGACAAAAGTGAACTCACCATGATCCTGCACCAGTTAATCGATTTAATGATGAAGGTTGAGCAGGAGGAATGTGCTTGTCACCTGTATTCACTAACCCTTATCATAAGGTACTTAGACCAGTAAAACAGAGTACATCTATTTTTACTGTCCTGTTAGAAGATACATCAGTAAATTCTAAAATAGTTAGGAATAGTTAGGGTTGGAAAAAAGAAATCTAAGTTTTTTAGGACTTGAATGAATGAAAAGCATAGAATGTGAGACATGTTTACATGAAGTGTATTGAAATATTTCATCATTCTTAGAGAAAATTCTTTTACTCTTTGAGAAAATGAAAACAGCATGCTTCTGAATGAAAACAATATATTCTTCATGGAGTTGAGCCAGACAGCATATCCTTTGGGGATTCAAGCTAGACAGTGTACTCACCAGGTTCTGTGTCATGTCAATAGCGATGACTGCCACCTCTTCGTTATACTCGCAGATCATCTTCTGGATGACGTTGGTGAGATCATCATTCTCCGTCTCTTTGATAATGTGCAGAAGCTCCTGCATCACAGACCTGATGTAGGGTCTTATGTAGACCTTGGCTGGAAGATCACACGCAAAGCGAGATCACTCACCTAACTTTGAACCAATCATAACTGAACTATGGTTATTATACCTACCTTTAAAACCCTGTTTAATCTGAGCAACTGTGCATTTAGAAAACAGGCAGCAGTAGCATGTATGTGCACTCAGAAAGGGAGATTATGCGCTTGGTTCCTGTTCCTTAGTACCACACCTTGTTCCTGGTTGCTGACGAGCATTTGCAGGGCAATGGCAGCCTCCACCTTGACTGGCATCTCTTTGTCAGCAATGAGGTTCTGCTTCACCAGCTCCACAGCGTTGCACAGGACAAGATGATTATGAAAATGCAGGGGACTGAAGGAATGCAGGACCCAGCACGACTGTGATAGAAGTGAACAGCAGACAGGACGGCGGACAATTTTCATAAAATGAAGCATCTTTCATTCATCACTAATCTTACCGTCTCACATCTGATACCCAGACCAGAACCATGAACTTTTATTAACTAGGCCACATTGAAGCCCATTAACATATCACCTGATTTTAGATATCTCATATTGCAATGTCTAAAGTGGCCAAGTGGTCCACTAGCCTTTAAATACCCCCCACAAGCAAGACAAGATTAGATGCTGGGACCATGAACCAGGCTGAAATGTCTAGTCAAGCAAAATTCATCACCATGGTCAGGGTTGAAGTTATGCAATATGGTTTAAAAAAATGACATTTGTTTATTGAAATCATCCACTAGTACCCGCCTTAATCATGGACAGAGTTCCCGAAGACCTAGCACTGGCCCTGATCCTATCACTAGACCAATAAAACACTAGTGATGAAAAGAGTTAATTAGTCAGGCAAACAAATGGGGGTTGCCTGACCCTAGCCCGGAGGTATGCCAGGTTTGAGTTCAGCAGGGGGAATACATAGTTCTGCAGCATTAGTTCCAGTTGGTCCTTGTAAACCCTCTTCTGTAACAAAGAGAATAATAAGATCAATCTATTAATCTGTCATCTATACATTCATAAAATTTTATTTCATAAAAACAAATATATTAAAAAAAAGTTTATTACCTTGAGTAGGAGGTCAGCCAATGAACCAATAACATGCAATGCCCCATCCTTCCTGCGGGGGTCAGTGTTTAGATCCATTAAGATCTGGTGGCAGAATTCCATCATCTGAGGCAGAACCTAACAGAAGTAGAAGTGGCTCATGACCAAGGGCGTAATTCTAGACAACCTGACAAAATGCTACCTGCCCCAGATTTTTGTTGTCTTTATTAAATAATTAAAAATGAATGTATAGCTGTGTTGCTAGCACCCGGGAAGTGTGTGGGTTGGTGGGTTAGGCCTCTGCCTGTGATGAGAAAGGCACTAGTTTGAATCCTGTCCTTGGCAGAATAGAGCAAGACCATTAGCACTGCAAAAACTGCTCAAAGGTTGCTGGATGGAGCTCAGACCCAAAGTTTAACTCTTACACACACGCACATAAACATACAGGTATCTTAAAAGAAGAGTGAGATGGGATATGCAAAAACACACATTCCTGTGTGCCTGTACTTATACTTGTGCAAATGACAAATAAATTATCAATTGATTTCTCATTCCTGGCATCTCGGAGCTGCTCTCACCTCCTTCCTCTTCCGGGCTGCTTTGCACAGGAGACTTTGGCCAGCAGTGGCAGGCAGTGCATGGTCATCATACAAATCTGAAATGCAGAGATCACAAGCAATTTAGGCACAGGCTGCGAGCAAGTCCTCACAGCACATTTACACTGCCTTCCAGTGCCACCAAGACGAGACAGGGTGAGGCTTTATTGTCATTGTAGTCGTACAATGAAAGTTTGGCAGCTCTGAGAGAAGACAGCAGCAATAGAGAATAAAATTCAAATGTGTTTTGATACTTACTGAATTTCATGCGGATATATTCATACGGATCCTCCTGCCAGAGCTTCTCATCCTCATCCTTGTAGCACATAAGTGGGAAAATGACCTCCTGACAGATGGCCTGGCAGCCATAAAAGAAGGGGCCGTAAGGGTACGCTTCATGCAGAAGAGAGCAGTTACCCGTGCGATTCCTCATAGTGATGTTTAAGTGAAACAGGTGAAACAAAGATACAGACAGGAATTGCGGATCCCTGTCTTTATCTAGGTAGGAAAGACACGCAAAACAGCCTCCACATATGAGAAATCCTTACTGTGCACAGACCTGCATGTGCGGCTTTATCTGCTTCCACGTGAGCGAGTGGGAGACGCCCTGGTTCAGGTAGTTCAGCGCCTGCTGCAGGACATGGGGACTGACATACTGTCTGTGTCTGTGCTGGTCCACTACCTTCAGCAGAACCTACATGGAGTCGTCACCGGGGGAGAACAGGCAGGGAACTCATCTCAGACATCTGTATTCTTGGCACTAGCATGGACTACATACCCCAGCCCACTTACATTTACACACCAAAGTGTTAACTTATGTGATGAGTGAAACTAATTTAGGACA
Source organism: Brienomyrus longianalis (assembly GCA_026770825.1). Taxonomy (NCBI): domain Eukaryota; kingdom Metazoa; phylum Chordata; class Actinopteri; order Osteoglossiformes; family Mormyridae; genus Brienomyrus; species Brienomyrus longianalis. The sequence goes on along the minus strand of JABJVP010000061.1, from coordinate 31,509,329 downwards.
ATCTTCATTCTAGCTATATATTGACATGACTGCAAGTATTACTTTTGGACTGTAGCAGCAAATCTGGAAGTAAGAGAGTCCCTATTCATTTAACAGAGAATAGATGATGCAGAACAACAATCATAAACCAGGGAGTCAAAAACCATGACTGAGGCTAATGCATTGCCTACAATGCTATACAATAAAGACATATATGAAGCACCTACTAATGTGACATGCTATATAATAGAACCCTGGAACTCGAACACCTTTTAACTCGACTAATTGAGCCTCAGGTCTGTCAAATTTTTTTCGACTAGTACCACAAGCAAAATCTTGGAACTCGACATTCCTGCTAAATCTTGTATGGGTCAAGATGTGTTCAAGTCTGCGGTGTGATTTGATTCAACACAATGCAGTTCATCATGATATCATGCCAAGAAAAAGAATATGATGCTAGCTTGATTTTGTTTGGATCTTCTTACACAGACAATAAATCATAAATTAAGTATAAAAGTACCATTTTTGCTTCACATATTTATGTCTCCCCTCCATGAATCACCACCTTACCATGGGGAAGGGTCTTGTGCCTCTCTGTGATCCTAAGAGCTATGTTGTCTGAGGCAATTCCCCGTGGTTGCAATGGAAAAGACTGGCCAGACAAAGTGCGATTTACATAGACCCCCTAAGAAGATTAACAGAAAGGATAATGCGACCCCACCCAAACTAAGAAGATTGGGGCCCCACACTGAAAACAGGCCTGGGTTGGGAGCTCGTGGGCAAGCACTTGGTGGCCGAGCCTCTACCAATGGATGGATGGATGGATGGATGGATGGATGGATGGATGGATATGTGTCCTTAGTACTGAAACTCAGTAATCATCTCATTTATGCCATGTCCACCTAAATATATACACACACACACATATATATACACATATATATATATACACACATATATACACACACACATATATATAAATATATATATATACACACACACACACACACACACACACACACACACACACACACACACACACAGGACTGATCAACAGGTAAAACGAACATTAGTTTAACCCTCTGGGACCTAGGGGTCACACATTTCATTCAATGTCATAAACTTAATTTATGGAAAATAAAGTATTTCTAGGGGCGGCATGGTGGTGCAGTGGTTAGCACTGTTGCCTCACACCTCTGGGACCCGGGTTCGAATCTCCGCCTGG